>JABUQX010097825.1:0-17629 GCA_015478945.1 Trachelipus rathkii | reverse complement strand
TTGTACAGTGTTCACCCCTACCTCATTCACATTTACATTCCTATTCAGTCCAACAGCCTGACCACTAACCGGTTGAACCGGACCACTAACACCAGTACCAAGACCTAGCACACCAGGATTAACCTGACCTACCCCGACTGGTTGCCTCACACTCCAACACATACCAGCCACATGCCCTATTTTCCCACATTTAGTGCAAGTGTTTCTAGGGGACCCGCACATCCTAGAAAAAATGCCCCTCGACCACCACAGTTCCCACATTAACCGCGGATTGCCTCCGGTTCTGGCCACCTAGCCAATCATGCGCAACGAGCCACACCTCCGCATCTCCTACACCCAGCCCTTTGCGGGTCCGTACATCATGGCCAAATGACCCACTTGCCCACAGCTAAAACAAGCACCAGTTGCCCATCTACATTCTGATATCATATGGCCCATCTTCCCACAACGAAAACACTTCACATCCCTATTTACACTACATTTTCTTGGTTTCCTCGACCTCTAATCCCTTGACCCTGATTATACCCTTGACCTTGGTTATAACCATCGTTCCCTCTTACATTCACATTTCCACCAACTTGACGACCAGCAAAATTACCCACACCTCCTGCATTCACCTGTCTTTCATCATCTCCAAAACCACCGTAAAAATCTTCCAAAAACTTCACCATTACTTCATAGGGGTTAGCTTTCAGGGCGTCTCTATACGATCTATACTGAGGGGGTGGTGACACCCTCTCACTCGCATTCATTCCCCTACCACTATACACTTCTCGTCGTTCATTCTCCTCTCGCTCTCCTTCAAACTCCCTATCTTCTACAATTTCCAAAACATCTTCCCAAGTCAATCTCTCTCCTGCCCATCTCATTCTCTTTCCTTCGCAAATTCACATATTCTGCCACCGGGGTCGGAACTGTATCCAAAAACTTCTTCAACAATCTCTTATTCCCGTCCACATCATCATCCCCAAACTTCTTTCTCGCCAAGGTTTCCAATCGGTGCGCATACATATCAATCCTTTCACTCTTTCCACGCCTAGCCTTATCAAAATCATTCACCTTTCTATACTTCACTCCCCCTTTCACTCTCACAACCTGGTCCATTATCCTCTGTTTAACCACTTCATACTTTGGTTCACCCACACTAACAGCTTTATAAAATTCCAACATTCGCCCCTCTAAAAATTCGCCCAACTCTTTCACCCAAAAGACCTTATTCTCATCAAACCTCTCCCGACAATAACCCTCATATTCCCTAAAGAATTCCTCAACCTCTTTCGTCCCATACACATTGAACTTATTAATTTTTGGGATGTCCCGAATCAACACACTCCTTTTCACTCTACGCTCAGACTCGGAACCAGATCCCGTCTCATTCCCCTCAAACACATTCACTTCACCTTCCGAACTACTATATAATGAGTCTATACTCTTACTTTTCATTCTTCTTTCATGTCTCCTATTCTTAGAAGTCTTCTTCTTCTTTTTATCTTTTTTCTCAATCTTCCCATTCTTCTCATTTTTCTCAATCTTCCCATTTTTCCCATTCTTTTCAATCTTCCCATTTTTCCCATTCTCCACCTTATTTAAATCCTTCTCTCCATCCCCATCCCCTTCATCCTCAGTCACATCACTTAACTCATCATCCTTGTACATCACTTTTTCATCATCTTTGGTCTTCACTCTCTCGTCCTTCTTTTCCACTTTCCCACCCTTTTTTCTTTTTACGTCTACCTTTGGAGTAGAGGTCACCCTTTGTTGGGTTCCATTCATTCCGTTCCCTCCAATCCCATCAGCAAACTTTTTATTCATCATTTCCTCCATTTTAGTCGCCATTTTCGCCTCCATTCTCTCTTCCATTCGATTCTCCATTTCCTTCATTCCCTCTGATAATTCTCTCACCTTCTCAATCAATTCCTCATTCTCTTTCTCTTTCTTCCTTAAAGCTTCCTTATACCTTTCTAACTCCACCCGCATTTCCTCAATCGTGGCCATGTTTACACTGCTACTTTATACTACTTTACTTTCTACCTTAATACTACTTTACACTACGTTACACTACTACTACTATTGCACCCCTCACCTCTTCGAGACAGCCCCACGTTGGGCGCCACAAATATGTAGCGGATTTTACGCTAAAATAAAAACCTGAGTGCTACAATAATTTGAATCAAGAAAGGCGTGAGGCTGTCTTCCTGGATAGATATTGGGGATACAAAAAAAAGAAAGACGCATACACCTTAAATTTATTACACTCAAAAATATATAGACACAATCTTAATACTACTTAATAATTACAAAAAATTACACACAGTATCCTGATCTGATACCACCTACTACTTACTACAAAATAATTACACACGTTATTCCAATATAAATAAACTACCTCACCTACTAGTTCCACCACCAGGTATTACAATATACCATATATTACAAACCACACCTACACCTACAACATCTACAACATATATATATTACGGACATAGAAATATATAAATAAAAAATAATAAATGAAAAAAAATTAAATATACGATATTGTCAATTGTGAAATAAACTTAGTTCACCAAATAGGGTGCCTTTAATTGTTTGTAGGTTTACTGTTTACCACTTAAGGCACCTATATTGTATTTTGGTACCACTTTTATTTATAGTTTTTTCACGTATTATAGTACCGATTATGGTACCTACACTTATTTTCGATTTTAGTAGTCTTACAATCACGATTAAGGTACCCTTAAATGGTACTTTTAAGTAAAGTTTTATTTTCAATTTTCAAATTATCGCTTGTTATTTCATTTTCAGATTTTCAGTTTCTACTGTCCCGTTATGTTTTTAGTTTCTCTCTTTCAGTTTGTCTCTTTCAATTTTCAAAATTTCCAAAGTTTAATTTTAAATTGTAGATCTTTTATTTTTAATTTTTCAAACGTCCAAATGTCAATCTAATTCTTTGTCTCATTTCCATGTTCATATAGTACCACAGGCACTAGTCATATTTAGGTGTACCACACCGTTGAATTCATTTGGTAGCCCAGTACCTAAATGTCTAATCCAGCTGTTTCAAAAAATTACAGCCATAGGGAAAATACAAATTACGGCCACAGACAAGTGGACCAAAACCGGAACCACTTAGAGATGAATCAAAATCTAAAACAGACGCAAGACCAGCCAAAGAAAAAAACTGAAATGAAAAAATTAACAAATTCTAACGACATATAAATAAATAAATAAAATTAATATAAATGAAAATAAGGTAAATGATAAATACAGAAATAACAATGAAAAATGGATAAAAAGGAACTATATAAGTAATTAAACAGCAATAAATTGGAAACAATTATCATTAAGTAAAGTAAACTTTCTATCAATCAATTTTTAACATCAAAACCACAAAGCTTAATAAAATCAATCATTTAGAATTCAAAACTTTAAATGTAAAAATTCAAATTCAAAACTCAATTATTTAAATTAAAAATTTTAATAAAGAAAAAAAAAAAAATCAAACAAAAATAATACTTAATAGCCACCTGGCCAATGGTGTTGACTCAGTTTTTTTTTCAAACCTCTCACTTCTACCTCTTCCCAAGAGACCACTGGTGACCAAACCTCCGACGGTATACCACGCTAACAGACCTCAATACTGCAAATTTAAAATCAAAATTCCACTACTTTAATAACTATAATAAAAATACAAAGAAAAAAAATTAATAGTAACCATATAACCATAATAATCATAAATTCCATTAATCAATTAATCAATAATAAAACAACAAATAATTATTAATCTTACCAAAAAAGGATCCCAAATCCACAAGAAAGATCACCATGCGCTTGCCACCATACCATCTATCATCTATAGGATCTTCTACTACAAATCTTCAAACCTTTAAAGTATAAAATCTACTAAGTCCAAAGAAATATACCTATAATGAAATAATGAAAGTAATAAGAAAAATAGTTACCCATACCATAAAAGGAACCAACTCCAAAAGAAAGGTAAAGTTCCCTAGGACCAAAACAGCTAAATCATTAAACAACAATCCGCAGTCAATACAGGATCCCATACATCAAACTTTGAAAACCTGGCTTCAATTCATAAATCTCAAAATATAAATATTAATACTTTTTATGGAAAGATAAAATATATACATGAAAAAATTGATTAATCACACTCATCTACAATCATTCACAATCGTTTCATTCAAACGTGAAAGAGTGATGGATGCCGCGAAACTAGGAAGACCAAGGGAAAGAGAACTGAAGAACTACTCGTTGGCGTCAGAACACCCATCACTCACAACAACACAATTATTCTCCCCCTTCATAACACTCTCATACATGACAAAATAAAAATACCCCCCAAAGAATATAATATATACATCATATGGTACCCATGAAATATGATACAACAAAAAAGAGAACTACCCTATGGGCAGCTCACCACAATACCACTTTTCACAATTTCCCATGATGACTTATTCCATAATCACTCTTTAATCCATGTACCACCACCTATACCACATTGCAATAACTTTTGCATCAGCCTTATGTGGGGAACCTTATCAAAGGCTTTGCAGAAGTTTAAATGTATATCAACTGGATCATCTTGGTCATAATGTATTTCATAAATTCTAAAAGGTTTGTCTGACATGATCTATCCTTTCTAAAACCATGCTGGGATTCATACAATATCTTGCTATGATAAAAATACTTCTCTATATGATCTTTCAGTAATTTTTCCAAACTTTTACAATCAGAGATGTTAAGCTAACTGGCTTATAATTTTCCAAATCTATCTTTCTTTTAAATAGGCAAAACATAACATATGCAGCTTTCCAGTCCTCTGGAAATTGATTTTTATTGATATTGGATATTGATTTTTAAACAATCTAAAAATCAAATACAGTGCCTTTGCAGTGCTGCTACTACCCTTCTTCAGAATTATACTATATACGGTATATATATACGGTACCATCAGGATCTGCAGCTTTACCTAGGTCAATATGGTCTATTCAAATTTGTATGTCAATTTATTACATGCAAACCAGAATTATTAGTCTTCAAACTATTATCAAATCTTTCTTCTGCAAACATTGAAAATGTTAACCAATTCCTTATCTGAACTTATTAAATTAAATTTTCATCAATTTCAATTGGGCCAATTATCTTATTCCTAATTTTAAATTTATAAAAGCTAAAAAACTTTTTTCTCCTTGCTAAATTTAATTTCTTTTACTCTCTTTGCCCTTCTTATTTTTTCAGTAATACATTTAATTTTTAGAATTGGTTATCAAGGGATGTAATAAATGATAGCTTAGTTCATTTTTAATCATTAAAAAGAGGTTTGATTAGCAGAAACCTATTGATGATCAAGATATACCGTACATAGCGTTCTTAAGACTTCATTACCAAATATTTAGAATCTGGATTCATTCTCATTCTTCATGTTTTACAATTGGTATTTTTAATTAGCCTTTTATACACGGGTAATTTATTTTTAGATATTCTAAAAAGTTAACCATATTTTTAAAATAATAATTTTGCTTATTAAACATTCTGTATGATATGAAATTATTGACTTGGGTCAACTATTAAAAACAAAAAACTGAAAAATTAAAATTAAGACAAGTCATTCAAAGAAATTAATAGACCTA
Organism: Trachelipus rathkii; assembly: GCA_015478945.1. Lineage (NCBI taxonomy): Eukaryota > Metazoa > Arthropoda > Malacostraca > Isopoda > Trachelipodidae > Trachelipus > Trachelipus rathkii. The sequence goes on along the minus strand of JABUQX010097825.1, from coordinate 11,978 downwards.
TCTTATTTATATATATTTAAGTCTTATTAGGCATACATGACATTTTACAACCTATATATTTTCCTTTTTCAAATAAACTGTGATGAATTTTATATATTTTTTTTTTGTTACTATTGAATTCATATGCATCCATCAATTGATCAGCAAGTGTAGTAGGTTATCTAGTTGCCGATGAAAACTTTGCAAACAATCCTAAGGATTTCAACAGATTAGCATTCCAAATTACTTGCGCGTGATCAATCAACTTAAAACGCAGTACACATTTCTTCAACGTAGAATCACTATAAATAGATGAGGCACTGGCGAATGGTGACGCCAAGCGTTCCCTATAGGAAAGACATCTCTCACCAGACATCATGATGATTTTTGATCATTTAATATATAGGTTTAATCCTAGTAAACCAATAACATGATACCCAGTGGCAATGTCCATCAAGTTAATGTGCTAACTTGACGGACATCAGATGGCTTCACAGGGGAGGGCTGAGGGGCTACAGCTCTCTGTAATTGTTACATTAAGGCCCGCTAAAATAGATGTGTTATGAAAATGCAGTGTGAAAGAAAGATAGTAATGAAGGATAAAAAAAAAATTTGATGTAAGTCTTTAAGAAAAAATTACAGGCGTCTCAAAATGTAAAAAATCCATACTTTTTTATAAAAATTGACCAGAATTTGTGTTTAATCGCCAATTTTACAAAACAGCAGAGAAAGACTAAAAGAAATGTAGCATAGCTGGTTGCCAAGAAGGAACTGTTATCAAGTTTAGGTTTATGACAAGTAAATCCATCTAGGTTAGCTCTAGGTTTAACAACATCGTTCCCAATCCATCCAAGGTAGGTGTCAATTTTAGGTCCTACTAGTTCGGTTATGATTTTATATGTTACGTACACAATAGCCAAAGGCATACTTAACAAATCTTATTGTAACCTGAACTAGGATGGTCCTAAACCGACCTCGTCTTATTCAGTTTTTTTTTTTTTTTTAAAGAAAACCCGTATGGGATTATTCCAAACCTTGAATGTTTATAACTTTATCTAAAGACATCATTTTGGTTTTGTATTCTTCACTAATATTTCTTTAAAATTCGCATTATTACATTTAGAAATATGTTTATTTAGGAGCCCAAAAACAATTATCCAGCCCTCCCCAACCCTCAAGAGTTGATGAAATCCAAAGCCTCCTTGAAAAAAAAAAAAAAAAAAAATCCTTGTAATTTGTGAAACATCGTGTGTGATTTCTGTTTTCAACTCGAAAACTGAAATCTATTTAAAAAAGTTATAATGAAGAATAATGAAAATGAAAAAATAATGCTCTTTTTAGGAAAAAAAAAGTTACAGCCTTGCAAAGTTGTTAAAATGTCAAAAGCATAGGTTTTCAAAAAAAGAAAAAAATAAACTAAAAAATCAAAGGTCTATACTCTTAAAAAATAATAATGAAGCGTTTAAAAAAACGGAAATGATTTAAGTCTTTAGGAAAAAAAAAAGTTAAGGCCTCTCAAAGTTTAAAATTTTCCATAGCTTTTTTTATAACAAATTGTCTAATGGTTATAGGTGTTCCATACTAGCTCGTTCTTTTTTTTAAATTAAAGTTCACACCACACAGGTATAACCCTATTCTAGGAGGGAACTTCTCAGGTAACTTTCTACTAGGATCCGAACTAGGATTCAAACCCACGACCTTGCCATGCACTCCGTCGCTCTACCATTTGAGCCACGGTTATGATAGATTTGTTAATTCTACATAGATTTTCTCTGTGTATACTAACAAAATTATCATGACCTGAACAGAGGGCCCTAAATGAGACCTAACTTGATGAATCAAAAAATTGAAAAGTCTATGCGAGTTTAATAACTTTGAGAGGCTTGTAACTTTTTTTGCCTAAAGACGTAACGATTTATTCGTTAGATTATTATTGTTTTTAGACATATCTGTTGTTTGTACTATGAAAATGGTCACAACCCGCTCCAGGGTTAACGGATGTACCCCAGGACTCAACCATTTTTTATTATAAGAGAATTAAAACAATAGTGGAAGCAACTTTGGATTTCCACCCATGAGATACATACAGAACTAACTCAAAACGCTCTACATTTCTACCACTGCACCATAGATTGTCCCAGCATTAAATGAAGTACCTGTTGGTTTATCAGATGCCAAGTGTTCCCATTAATGCCAGGATGCTAAATTAACTCATTATCTCATCAAATCTGTAAATACACAAATTTAATATTCACAATGTATCTGGAATGCAAAAAAAAAAAAAAAAAAAAAAAAAAAAAAAAAAAAAAAAATCCTTTAAGATAGTAAAGAGTAGGTTAAGGCATGGGCGTGGGATAGCTCTAACATCACACTATCATAATTCAATTCTGTAGCAAAAGTACTGTTCATTTAACGTCCGATGCGACAAGCTGAATTAATAGAGAATGGGCTAACATTCTCTCGCTCCAACCCACTCTGTAAAATAATTATATGATTACATTTAAACATAGTATTACTATTACACATTAGGATTATATTGTGATAGTCTTGCGTAAGGCAATAAAAAACGATCGTAGTAAAAACAAATATGACCGTAAATTTCTTCGATTCTTATTGGAATATGTAAATATTTTACAATTTATGACTGTGCGGATTTCGTATCAATAACAGGAAGACACATTTTACAACACGCTTGCATTAACTACATATCACAGATAATTATGTAAATATTTTCGACAAAGCTAATAAATTTAAGTTAATAGCCTTGTCTAAAAAAAATAATTGGTAATAGTTCGGTTTGAGGTATGTTATCAAATATCGATTGTTTTTTCGATAATCGTAGGTTATTAATTGTTACCCATAATATAAAAACGTTAATTAGTAGAGTGGCACTGGCTTTGGCAAAATTTACATTAAATAATTTTCAAAAAGAAATATTTGTTATATAAGTTAGTATATGTAACTTAAATGTGTTCATTTAAATAAAAATTTATGAAAATTTATAAAAAACAAACATTTTGAAATATATATATATATATATTATATATAATATATATATATATAATATAACGTATATTATAATATTATATATATATATATATATATATAATATATATATCTATATATATATATATATATTAATATTATATATATATTATATATAATATATATATATATATATATATATAGGTCAGATTTTTTTTAATGCTCCACGTATTAACTAGACCGGCAGCTCCTACAAGTTAAACAAATTACTATATTTGGAATCAGCGAAAATTCTAAGGATGGATTAACTTTCTTTTTTTTCTTTCTTTTTTCTCTTTTTGCTTTTTCATTCAAAATATTTTTAAAAATTAATTTCTTCCAATGTTAGGGGCTCGAGCCGACGGGGACAGAGGGGAGGACGTTTCTCCCGGAGGGGATGGTCGGAGGAAACCCCGCGACACCCAAAGACAAAGAAGCGGGTCCGGAGACCATCCGGAGGGATTAGTTTCCCCCCGTTTCGTCCACCGGGGAGCCGAAGAGACCCGACTCCTGCATCTTTGCGGTTTAACCTATGCGTATTCCTTTAGTTAAAGTAAACAAAAGTGTTTTGGAAGGTAAAAATTATTTCTTTTTTTTTTAACTAAGCAATACCATAGGAAACCGCAATACGATGGCAGAGTCGGGTCTCCTCGGCCTCCACGGTGGACGCGGGGGGGACTATCCCCCCCCTCCGGGGTGGTTCTCCGGAACCCCCGCTCTTTGGTCTTTGGGGTGTCGCGGGGTTCTCCGACCATCCCCTCCCGGGTATGAAACGTCCCCCCTCTGTCCCCAGTCGGTCGAGCCCCCTAAATGGGAAATAATTTTTAAAATATTTCGATGAATAAGCAAAAAAAAAAAAAAAAAAAGTTGAAATCACATTCACCTTAGACAATTTTTCGGCTGATTTCCAAATTATATAATTGGTTTTACTGGTTGAGGACTGCCGTTCTCTAGTTACTATACTGTGCGCAGTAAAAAAATCATGAGCCATCTATATATATATATATATAATATATATAATATAATTATATAAAATAATATATATATAATATTATATATATATAATATATTATATATATATATAGCTTATATTATATATATATATATATGATAATTATATATATATTATATTATTATATATTTATATATATATTATATTATACAACACTTATTGTGGACACAAATTAATAAATATTTACGTCGAAATAAAATTTAAAATGGAAATAAATATGAATTTGAAATTAAATTCAATTTGAAGCTCAAAACTAAAAAAATAAGTTTCTTTTATAGCAATTTCAAATTGTTAATTTTTCTTTACCTTAATAAAAATCATTACCACCCATCCAATACTAAATTATTTTGAGGAACACTTTGGCACGTTTGCATGGTGGATTTTATAAAAATCGATTATCTTTTCTAAAATATCGGATATTCTGACACGATTACTTAAACGGAACCTATTAACCAAATTTAAGTAATATTTTGGCCCTTTGGTTTAAAAAATTATGTATTAACGAAATTACAAATGATATTTTTTTTTCAGGTTATTTTTTTATACACCGAATATATGGGCGACCGGATATTTTTAAATTTTTCCAAAATTGGAAATGTCGAGAATCGAGATTATGATTTATGACCGTTTTCGTTTTTTGTAATTGTGCTTACTACGCTCGAATAAAAAATGCCTAACCCAGTTTTTAGCAAGAATTTTCGTGCAATAAACGAACGCAATTCTTCATAAAAGTCGACTTTTTGTTTTGAAAAACAAATGGAATCAGGCTTGTTATGGTGTGATGGAGCACTTGCTATTCTTGGAAATAAGCATCAAATAAAAAAAATAGGCCAGCATCCGAAAGAGTCAGGCATTAACTTAGAAAAACTAAACATCTACAGGAAAATAAATAACATTTTTGATTTCAGGAAGTAAAATTCATCGAGGAAACTTAAATCTTTTTTTATTTTAATGCAAACATAGATTTATAATTCTTAAATATTAGTAAATTTTTATAAATTAGTGCACGCTTCTGATTGACCTTGAAACCGCATTTAGTCTCGAGAGCAAAAAGTTGCCAAATACACTTTTTTACGCTTTGGAGAAAATATTATTTTTTCTTTTTATATCCTTTTTTAGGGGGTTCGAGCGACGGAGGGACAGAGGGGCGGAAGAAGTCCCCCCGATTGTCCCCCGGTAGCCGAAGAAAACCCAACTCATATCCATCGTTCCTGTTTACCCGTGGGTATTCGTCCATTTAAAAAAAATCAAACATTGCGCACCTTTTGCGTCCTCAGTCGCTTATGAGACTAAAATTGATATTGGTAATAGTTTTCAACATTTTTACAATTTTAATTTTTTAAAAAGCGTTATTTTTTATTTTTTTTAATTCCGAAAGGTTAAAAATGTCTCCTGATTAATAAAATTATATTTATTTTCGATTTGTAGCTGTTATAGTTTTCTAGTTACATGCCTGAACTTTTCGGGATGCTGAACCAAAAAATAACAAATGGTTTATATTACAATAACTGATCAAGTTTGTGAAAAGTAATTGAATTTACATTTGGAAAGAATTTGATCTTAAACGAATTTGAATTGAATTCACTATGAAGCATTAGAAGAATTTAAACGGACCTACACACCCGCCATTTCTTTGCTTACATTTCGTAAGAACGTGCCTAAATTCGGCAAGCACGGGAAATAGCAACCTTCCAGAATTAAGGAAATTCCTTATGTTTGGTGAGCGTTTTTCACGATTTTGAGCCAAGTTGACTAAAACGAACCCAAAACTCGGAGCATCTTACCGTTTCGTAAGCACAAATGCAAAAAACGAAAACGGCTTAATTATTTGCACCCACCAGATTTCATATACAAATGATGCGTGCTACGTGGCTCAGAAGTCGTACTCTAGCCTCCTCCTAACACTCTTCGTAATGACAATTTCTCTCGATAGAACAGAGCTTACCTCCGTTTTCTATTTGCAATTTTGTCTACGAGAATATTTAGGGGAAAATTGCTAAGTTGCGTTCCATTTTGTCTATTTTAGCACAAATTTAGGAAAATGCTCACCATACGTAAGAAATTTCCTTAATTCTGTTAAGGTATGCTGTGGGCTTTTCACCAGATTTATCAAAACAGCTGATCAAAATACATGTAAACAAACAAGATGGAGGAGTAGTAGGTCGTTTGATTTGATGAATGTTTCATTCATGAAATTAGCTTTAAATCTAATTTCTTCCAAATCGATAAACTCCATCACAATAGTTGATCAATTAATTTGTAATAAAAACAGTTTATTTTTTTATTTCTGTGTATTCCAAAACCACGTGCTCCATCAGAAAGCTGATCAAATTTTTTTTAAACAATCGTTCGATTATGCCCGAAATTCGTGCTAAAACTGGATTAACATTTCTTATCGAGCGTTAGCACAAATGCAAAATGGGAAACGGCTTATCTTATCCTAAGAGGTAATGAATTTTGAATCGTAATTTCGGAGTCCTAAGGTTTTATCAGATAAATTGCAGAGTTTTGGAATGATAGTTTGAATTTAATATATGAAGGTTCCCTAATCCTTTTCTAAAGTAAATAAACAAAATATTCATGTTTGCTTCTAAGATCTCTCTGATATTTTATTCACTTCTCAGTTCAAGACATTCAAGTTAGGTCATCTAGAAAGACATAAAATGTGCATATCAGGGAATATAATATTTTATATTCTTCTTCTTTTAACATTTCGTGTGTTTCTGATTTCAAGAGTAATTTAACTATCCTTTTTGTGAATTATATAGTGAAAAATTTTACGTCTTACCTTAGCATTACCAAACTCAGATTAGCCTTTCTTTCGTTCCCAAGAAGAAATGCAAAATCGAAAACGGCTTATTAGGCTTCTCACAAATTTTTCTTAACGTTTCAAGTTTCAACGCCTTGCCCAGCTATAAAGTTGAACCAAAGTTTACCCTATTATAAACTTTGGTTGAACAGCCATTAATACCGGGCGGGCACACAGGCAATATTCATCGTTTCTCGAGCCCGTTTGCGCACATTTACGTCATGTAAACGTCACAGTCAGGCGCCAGTTGTTAAATCCTCGATTTCGGGAATTAGTAAACGGGCGGGCTGCTGAAGGATACTTTGTTTACAAACAAATTTCTTTACAAACATGTATCGGAAATGGCTTGCCAAAAGTTTTTTAATATTTTAGTTAACTTTTATATTAAGGATATTAAATATATCACATCATTTCATAAAATAGATGCATATAAGTATAAGAGTATTGGGTAATAGTCCGCTTGAGGGTAATGTATCAACATCGATATTTTAGAAAAGATAATCGATTTTATAATATTGCCTTCTAGGAGATTGGCATTTCGTTTGAATTATATACAGTGTGTTTGAATGCATGCAATCGATATTAAAATAAAAAATAATAAACAAAAGTAATTTTTGCACACATTTACACATAAATATAAAATATTATTTCACTAGATTCTCTTATATATATATATATATTATATTATATAATATATATATATAATATTATATATATATATATATATAATATATAATATATAATATATATATATATATATATCTATATATATATATCTATTTTATAAAATATAAACTATTATAATAAGTATATAAAAACTATTATATACTTTCACATATATATCTTCTATTTTGCTTATTTTAGTAATTTTAATTTAATATATTATAGTATTTTATTTTAGGATGTAAAAAAACTGTTAGGTATATAAAGTATCTTTTATTTAGTTTTAGGAATTTATATTTTGTCTACATGTGGTATCATTTTCACTAAATTTCACTAAAAAAATCACATTGTCTTGCGACAATTGTGGAATTACTTCTATTCAAAAGCGGGACTATTTAGTCGTGTTTGTGTAATCAAAATTTAAAAATTTCAAAATGTAAAAGGGTATAGAGGTAAATTTCTTCATTTCTTTTCAAATATTTTCACTATCAACCTATCTCTATTCTCTTTACCTTCTCACCAATCAAATTTACCCTAACTAAGATTTTAAGTGATAGATTACTAAAACCATAAGGCAGAGTTATCTATGGACTATCTAGATCTTATTCAAAGAGCAAAAAAAATCTTTGAAAACAACAAATTCAGGTAAGGCTAATGTAGATTCACAATTGTACTTATACATCACTTTTTTTAAAACCTTATATCTTTCAAAGATTTTTTTTTTGTAATTTAATCTGCTTTAGATTAAATTTTCGTCAATTGTGTAATCTATATTGGTCTTAACGAACGGATTTGTTGCAAGTTCTTGATAGCTCGTGCTAGCAATATTGCAAATTAAAATCAACCTAGCTCCGAAGCTTATAGCAGTTTTCTATATTTTGTGTAGGCTATTATTAGGTCAAAATCATTTTTAAATTAAAGGTTTTTAGCATTGAACTTAGGAAAATATTAGAGACGGTAGATGAGAGGCCACGTGGGCCTATCGAGACTATCCCATGGTTGTTTTTGTCCTAAGTTTAGTTAGTCTTAGGGTATTTAATTCAAAATTTGGTATGAGAGTTAGATAAGCAATGCATCATTGCCTAACCCTTCCATTACAGTGATTCCTTCAAAAATTCAAGCCTCCCAACTTAGGCTAGGTCATTTCAACCTAAAATTTGTTTTTGTGTGCTGGTGGTTCTAAACCCTTTTCCAAAATTCAAATCAAATATTTGTTTTTTCCTGGTGTAGGCCATATCTCATTTCCTTCAAAAAATTCAATTTTCAAAGTTAGCATTATAGGCCATAGATCACTTCAAACTTCAAATTTTTTATTTTTTTTTTTGGTCTAAATAAGACCTTTTCAAATTCAAATTCAAATAATTTAGCCTGGTGATAGGCTATCTTTCATTATTTAATCTTTCTTCAAGGTTTCATTTAGTCCTTGGGTCATTCTAGCAAAATTTCAGCGAAAATGTCTGACCAGAGATACAAGCCCTTCAGATAAAGTTAATAAAAAAATCTAAGCCCATAGTTCAAGCCATTTCATCCCTCAAGGCACAAGTAGATATTTATATTAGTCAGATAGAGAATAGGCCTACAGATAATAATAATATTAAAGATGAGTTTATGTAAAGGATCTTGTTGAGGAAGTAGATTCCTTGTTAAAAGATATTAAACAAAAGGATACAAACATATAAAATACTTATAATGATTAATGAGGTTGACTTCCCTCATTCCTGAGTTCATAATAAGGAGTTGTGTAGTCAGATCAGTACCAATGCTCGATTAAATCAACATTAATGGGAATTAAAAATTTAAAGGGGACCAAAGTTCAAACCCTCCAAAAAATACTTGCTTCATCTAGTGAATCTGTTCTTAGATCAAAATAGACTTGTGTTCTTTTGAGGGCAATGAACTGATAACGTTTGCTTATAAAACTTCACTTTCAAAATTTAAAGAGCTCCTTAAGATTTTACAAAAAAATTTTAATGGTGAATCCATTAAACTTCATTGCTTAAAAAATATTAAAGGGATATGCGTACTCCCTAATTCAGAATCTTATATTAGTGACAATAATTATAATAAAGCTCTTGAACTTTTAGAAAAGAGTTTTTAGACGAAAAAATCATCATTGATGAAATTATTAAAAAAATCATATCTTTAAAACCAGTATTTGACGCCAAATAAATGCGACTAGGCGTTTACTTAAATGATATCAGAACATTAATATATGAACTTGAGAGTTATAACCTCAAACATCTTGAGGAGGCTACTGGATTAGTAGACTTAGCCACATAGTTTTATCAAAATTACCCCCTAATGTGGTAGTCAAAGAAATTTACTCGCAAGTTGAATACCAATTACCCTCGCATTAAACCAAATATCGGCATAGTTATAATTGAAGTTATCAAAATTTATTGTTAAAACGTTCAATCTAATAAAGTGTCAAAATTTCAATCAAGTCCCTCCCCATAATACTTATTCAAAATTTAAAAATGTAAAATACTTCAGATAAGCCTAATTTTAAATTAAAAATAATGAAAGGACGAATGAGTCCTTAAAATCTAGTAATAGGCCTGATTCCAATTCTGCCTTGCAGAATTTTAAAATTCATACTAATGAAGTTTGGTGGAAATGAAGCTTCTCATAGTATTGATTCTTCCACTTCCAAAATCAAAGGTTATTCAAAATCATGTAAGTTTTGTTCATCCAAGGTCTTTGATGACCAATTGCAATGTTTATCAAACCTATGAGTTAAGAATTAAAGGTGGTAATGATTAGAGCCACTGGTAATATTCAAGTACTAAGCATACTGCAGATCACTGTCCTGGACTTGAGGAGCAAATTCTTTTAGTTGCCACGTTTGCAAATAAAAGAAGTTCATATTACAGCTTCTTTGTTACAGCAAAGGAAAAGTCTCCACCCTCACAAATTGTATGTCTTAGCTTTAGGACCAAAGCCACCAAACAATTAATATTTGTTGCCATCAATTGCTATAAGGATTGGTAGGTAAAGTTTCGTCTTCAGTTCGATGCCTAGTCGGACTGTGGCTCACAGAGGTCTTACCTTTCTAAAAGAGTGCTGGACAAACTCAATATATCTGTAGAGGAATCATCCAAAGCACTCAATACGAATATAAAACTTATTTAGGTATCAGTACCCGCACTTTAAAGGAGACTGTTCTTGATGTATATATGGACCAGTCTTGTTTCACCCCTTCCTCTTTTGGTTGATGAGAATCTTAAATTAAGTTATGAGATTAAGTTCGTAGATCAGGCTCTACTTAATTGAGAAAATAAATCTTTTCAAATTAGTGATTCTGGCTATTAAGAGTCTAATACTCACATTTTATTGATTGGATGCCCTAATAGGCATGATTTTAATAGAGTATTTCCCTCAACTAAATGTATTTGAATGTATGAGTGGATCTGCTTTTTAAGTTAAGAGATGGTTCTAATTATTCCATTTGGAAATATTACTAATATTTATCCATATAACTAATATTTCAAAAGTTTCAAATCCTCCGTCAATTGTTCAAAAATCAAAATCACATTTCATGTTCAAAATCAAAATCAATTGCAGGTTAACCATACTTTAGTTAATGCAGTCTTAAACTGTACATTCTTATTTTAATCCTTTTAAGCCATATCTTAAATAATATCAGAGGGCATCAATAAGAAATATAACACATCGTTATATTGAGTTCCCTTAGGCTCTAAGAAGTATAGACCTTAGTAAATAATAAACTCAAAACATTTGAAATAGATGAAAAATGCAGTGTGAGAATATTGTCTGAATAGAGAAGAAATGATACAGGATTGAAGATAAACTCCCTTGTTGCCATCAAACTATAACATTGCCTCTTCTTCCTCCAGGTATGAAAAAGTTCTAGAAAAATAAAGATCTCTAGTTTAACCGATAGATGAATGTCTCTTCAAGCAATCACATTAGCTTGATGTAATATTGATCGAGTATTCAGTGTATCTCCCTCTGGTATAAAAATTATATTTTTGGTTCTCACAGACCTGTTATCAAAAATGACATGAACAAGTTATCAACAAAAGTCAGGCCTGTGTTTAACTGTTCTCTTAAAACTAAATCTTTACCATCTCTAAATGAGGCAGCCTATACTGGACAGATCTTATGTCCTCCTTGTTGGGTCATTTATTCCGTTCAGATCAAATCAGTGTCATGTGTTAGCGGAACATTAAAACAAGCTCCTTCAGATTAAGTTGAAAATCCATCGAAAGACCGCAACGCTTTTGCTTTTTGGAAAGTAATGGTCAATTAAAGCTTATCGATACTCAACCATTGTTTTTGGTTTCACATCCTTCCCTTTATCCTCAATTATATCATTAAGCATCATGCCCAGTCTTATGAGGATGATTGCATGTACTCAGATTCTATAAATATTTTTTTGTTGAATAATTTATTGATTAATTGAATGATCTACAAAATTTAAAAGAACTTTATTATGAATGCAACAAAGAATGGAAGATGGTGGTTCCA
>JABUQX010097823.1:22500-26602 GCA_015478945.1 Trachelipus rathkii | reverse complement strand
TATATATATATATATATATGTATATAGATTAGATAATATATACTATATATATAATATATAATAAATATATAAATAACTATATATATAATATATCATATATTATACTATATATAATATAAATATATATATATTTAAATTAATATAATAATATATATATATATATAATATAATATATATATAATACTATATATAATATATATATATACTATATAATACTATTATATATATATATATATATATATATATATTATATATATATATAATATATATATATATATATATACTAGACTATATATATTAGTGATGCAGCAGATTTCAGTCAAGATAGAGAATATGAATACGGATGTTTGATTTTTAATATTTCGAATTCAAGTACCGTTCGGATATTTACGAAAATGGGGTTCAGATCTTTGATAGACATTAAGACATAGAACTATAATGGACAGTAAGAAGCTCCAACATGGGCCTACTCGAGACTGTCCACGTCAACCCACTACCAACATTGCTCATGCAAATCCCACGAAGCACTAGGGCGTCAATTTTGTAACTACAAATCCACCAATTTGCTTAGTTCAAAACTAAGATGATATACTATATGATACCCAAACCACCACATGCATTAATAACTAAGTTATTGTCCCACATGCATCTAACATTAATAACTACTATAACTCAAAAACCCGCCAATTTGGCTTACTCAAAATATATTATATGAATACCCAAACCCATCCATTAAACGAATCTAACCCTTTTTTAAAATTTTGCAATCGAGTCACACTCAACACCTCCTGTGGCAGACTATTCCAAAATTTTACAACCCTATTACTGAATGGCTATGCTTTCTTTATATCCAAGATGGCATGCTTTTCTTCTTAATTTTTAATTTTTATTATGCCCCATGGTCACCTGTCCATGCTCTACTATGAAAAATTTATTGGTCTCTGTATTAATCACAGATGCAAATATTTAGTAGACTGTATCATGTCCCCTCTGAGAAAACGCACTTCGACATAAAAACATTCCTAACTCCTATCCAGCCTCTCCTCATAGCTCTTACATCAAACCCAGAAATCATCCTAGTTTGCTCTACGTTGCACTCTCTCTGCATATCTATGTCTTTCTTAAATAAGGGGCCCAAAACTTGTGCACAATACTTCTTATTACTGGCCTAACATAGCTATTATACAGTTACTTATTACTTCCCTATGCTCTTGTAAACAACATTGCGATTTATTATTGCCCAGCATCTAATTAGCTTTATTCTAGCTTCCAAACACTGACATAGCTACTTTCAAATTACTTGCTTATAATCACACCTAAATCTTTTTCTGGTCCACAGACTTCAAAGCCATCCCCATTCATTCGTAGCTTAAAACTTATTTGAGAACCTAGGTGAAGAACCTGACACTTTTTACTATTAAAATTCATTTGCCACTTATCTGCCCACCCAAGAAGTTTATCAAGATCCTTTTTGAACCTTTATGCATCCTTCACTATTCCTAACTGCATCTGTATTCACTATTAGTATCATCTGCAAACTTAGAAACCGTTGCATTTAAGTCCCTGCGTCTAAATCATAATATATGGAGGAACAAATAGTGCCCCAGCACTGAACCCTGGGACACCACCAATCTTCACTATTTTCCATGATGATTTATCCCATTTAGTTAACACACTGAGTTTCTATTTAACGCAACCACTTCTTTATCCAACCACTGTACCACTTCCACCTATACCACATTGCAATAACTTTTTCAGCAGCCTTATGTGGGGAACCTTATCAAAGCTTTACTAAAGTCCTAAATATTTACAATATTCAACTGGATCTCTTTGGTCAATGCAGTCAGTAATGTATTCCATAAATTTAAAAGGTTTGTCTGACTGACATGATCTACCCTTTCTGAAAACCGTGCTGGGAGTCATACAATACCTGTTATCTTCTAAATATTTCTCTATATGCCCTTTCAGTAACTTTCCAGAACCTTTACAACCAGAGATGTTAAGGCTTAACTGGCCTATAATTTCCCAAATTCTCCTTACTACCTTTCTTTAAATAGGCACAACATATGCTGGTTCCAGTCATCTGGTACCTCACAAATGTTATAGATCGGCTTAAAAATCAAATACAGTGCCTTAGCAATGCTGATACAACCCTCTTTCAGAATTCTACATATATACCATCAAGGGCCTGCCAGCTTTACTTGGATCAATATGATCTAAAAACGTTTAATATCTTTTACATCAAAAATTCAAAATTCGTAAGTTCTTATGGTTACATGCATACAAGAACTATTAGTCTTTGAACTATTATCTAATCTTTCACAGTAAACACTGAAGCAAAATAAGCATGGAAAATGTTGACCAACTCCTGATGTCGGAACTCACTAAATTTTCATCAATTTTAATTGGACGAATTGTCCATTCTTACTTTTAAAATTTATAAAAAGGCAAGCTTATGTTAAAATTATGATACCCCAGGTTAAAATTAATTTCTGCCTCTCGGCTTTGCCTTTCTTTATTGACTGGTTAAGTTCATTCTATTTTTCCTATAATTTTCTAAATCCATCCCCTTATTACTACCCCTTGTAATATTTTAAAACATCTACGCTTTCATTAATTTTTCTCTCTTATCTCTCTCTATTCCACCAAAACAGGTTGTCTCTTTGCCACCCAATGGGTTTATCTTTAAACTACTGACTGAATATTCATTAAATTTGTTTAAAATGTTTCCCACATGATAAAAACAGTTTTGGGTCTTTAAACTCTTTATCCCAGTCAGTTGTACTAAGCATTGTCTCGAAATTTTGGTAAAAACGCCATTTCGGAAATCTATTTGATCTTTTCCTTATTAACTTGCACTTTGGCCCAGATATCACATTCATATTAAATCTAATATATATTATGGTCACTAAGTCCTAAAGTCTCCTCAACTCTAACTTCATCCCCCATACTTTCTCATCGTTAGTTAATATTAAAGTCTAATAGTGCATCGTCGAATCTTGTGGGTTCTTGGACCATCTGGGGCAAAAAGTTATCTAGTATACAATTTATAAATACAGAAGGACTATGGTCCATATAGACAAGGAATCCCAATGAATTTGCCTAGGAAAATTAAAAATCACCCATTATGACATACCTTTTTCATTACCTGTAGCATGCTGTCTCAAGTTCTTTCACAATGTTTCAGCATCTAATTCTGGGGACTTGGCCAGTGAGGTTCTATAAAAAGGCCCCTAGTTCTATATGATTTATTGTATATTAGGATATCTACCACACTGATTCCATATCATGATTAATTTTAAAGTCATTCATTAGTAATTAATAATTGCTTTTAACATAAGCGCCACACCCCCACCCTTCTTTCCTCTACGCTGATATAAATAAAGTGAATATCCTCTATATTTCATATTCCTGAAGGATCTCCCATATAATTCTTCATCTTAACCCATGCCTCAGTTAGGCAAATAATGTCTAGATTCTCATGCTAGGGTATAACTTAATCAGCTCATCTTTATTATTTCTAAGCTATGAGCATTTGTGTAACATTTGATACTCGAAAAATGCTGTTATCTTTTTGCTATCTCATTATTTTAAACCTGAACAACATTAGATTTTATTTATCCCCCTACTATTACAGTTACCATTGCTATTATTTGTATCCAGATTAGCCCACCACCCCCAACTTACCTAGTTTTTTTGCTAAACAAAGTCTCCAAACTGGTACGGAAAAGCTTAACACCTTTAGGACTCAAGTGAACTCCATCTGCTGCAAAACAACAATTTCCAGATTCTCTCCACAAATCCAAAAAACATAATTTCTGAAAAACATTAATTTCCTAACCACTTCATTTACACACTAAAGCCCTACTCCCCCGTTCCTGACCTGCACCTAACCTAGGAAAATCCCAGAAATCATGCACCTTCTTCACTAGCTTCCTCCTGAATCAATCTCCTATAATCTGCTATTAATTCTTCCGACCTTCTATGCCTATATCATTTGTACCCACATGCACAACCACATCTGAACATTTGTATAAATCAATCTCTCTATCTATGCCTAACCATCGATCTCCACTCACTCTGGCCACCTGGATAACATACT
>JABUQX010097823.1:10000-17500 GCA_015478945.1 Trachelipus rathkii | reverse complement strand
TATATATATATATATATATATAGTATATATATATATATATATTATATATATATATATATATAAATCATCATTATGGGAAGTGGTAAATGGTTGTGTCAATCAGGGTTCTATGCCAGATACAATTCTTTTCATTTTCTTCATAAATTACTATGACGAGGGAGTAAAAAATTCTTAAATACTCATCGTTAGATACCTAAAGACTAGGTTGCGATAGACTTTCATCATCCACGTTTATGTTTACCATCCCAGATTGACGTTCGTCGCCTTTGAGCTTTACACTTATTTTTTATAACTTTAATAAACCCAATAAGTTAGATAACTTCTAGTGAAGCGTTATCTTTAATACTATTCAATTTTCTTTCTTTCTTTCTTTCTTATTGCAATCTCTCTTGACTTTAATGGTTGCTTTATATCGATAATGTATTCTTCGGATCTGATTTGTGACTTAATAAAATTGTTATACGCACACACACGCGCACACACGCACACACCTACACAAAAATAATTATCTGCTTCCAACCTAAAAATAGCGAAAATTAACTAATTTTAGGCTGAGAAAAACGAATATAACCTTTAAATCTTATATTAGCTCTAGTTTCTGAAATATACTGCATTATAATTATGTATTAATGAGACACGTTAAATATAAACTTTAACTATGCTATCTACGTATTTTGAAATGAGGTGTAAGAAGTATTATTATTTTCAAAAAAAATAGTAATAAATATTTTAAAATTCAAAGGGTTGTTAAAACTACACTTTATGAAAATCATAGTTACTTTCTCAGTTGTTTGATCTTTTTTTTTTTCATTTGACGCTAATGCGTCTCTTGTAGAATGTCCTTTTTTAGGTCCAACAATAGTCTGCAAACACAGATGTGTTCCATTTATTCTTGTATCTTCGTTCTATGACTAAAATATCCAGGTGGAATTGCTCATCTCTCTCGCTCTCATCACTACTGCACCACAATTGACCGGAAAAGAAAATTAAGATGTGAATCGAGAAAGTGAATTTTGAGAGACATCTTGCAACTAGGCTTATGAAACTTATCTACAAGGTTGTTCACAATCTCAATATAGTTTTCAACCATTCTGTTGCTGAGAAAGACATGTACAATGTTTTTAAATGCTTCTCAAGCTGCTTTCTCGCTGGCATTGAAGATTTGCCTGAAGTTTTCGTCTTTCAGAACATCACGAATGTAAGGGCCAACGAAATTCCCTCCCCTAATTTTGGCGTCACTCAGCAGTGGAAATTTCTCCCTCATGTATTTGAACCCTCTCCATCCTTATTCATCCCTTTCAAAAAAAATTTCATTAGTCCCAGTTTAATGTGTATAGGAGGCAGTAAAATTTTTTTCGTTCAACTAGAGGGCTATGTTGTACATTTTTAATCCCAGGATTCGCACTTCTCGCTGGCTAGGTTTTCTTCCTGTACTGCAATAACTGCACAACTCTCTTACTTGTAAAGGAAACAGCAGTGCTTTGTGTATACTGATTTAATGCCTAGCATTAACCCTATGACTTTTAGGTCTCCGCAGATATGCCATTGATATTCTTCATACATGAGTGATTCCAGAATTATTTTCATGTTTTAATATTTTTCTGAAGCAAAACAGTTTTTAAACTCAATTTTGAGGCGTTTATAAAGAGTCTCCAGTCTTTAGCGCTGTGCATTAAATTTAAAGAGGCCATCAAACTGTTGACGTCACAGCAAAATACGAGATTATTCATTTTCTTGAAGTATAATATCAAACCCTTTCCTCTACTTCTATACGCAGTCACTTTCACATCAGGCTGGAGAAGATCCTACTGCTTGAGATTTGATCCCAGAAGTTCTGTTTTGTCCTTTTGGAGATCCAGATTTTGAATTAGATCACCTAATTCCCTATGAGTAAGTTTGTGTTGCTCACTTAGGTCAGTTTGTGGAAAATCGGTATCCTACGATGTTGAAAGTTCAGATGTTTCCTCCCTTGTACTTTCCTCATCAACATCAACCTGCAGTTGGTACTCTACTGGAGGCTAAGGTACCGGCAGATCACCTCCATGTGAAATTGACCGGATAACGGATAGAATGTTTGGGTATTTCATCATCCACTTTTTTTTCTCTCGACTTACCATGAATCAAACAAAAAAAGCAATCATCTGTATGACTTTTAGTCTCCCGCCAGTTCATAGGGAAGGCAAAACGCACAGAACGAATTATTTATATAGGTATTGCAGCAAATGTGAATTGCTCAAGACTTGTCTTGATCCCCTACCTTGACGCCGAAATAAAGGAAGGAAACGGTTTTAACATGGTGATGTAATCTGGCGATTTTGATTAGAAAATGTTACTTCACCACAAACAAAGAAAATGTTGTCAACAATGTTAATACAGTTACGAGGCATTTTTAACGTCTTGTGCGATTTTACACATAAAACATTAATGATTGAAAAATACTGCAAGAGAATTTATATATATATATATATATATATATATATATATATATATATATATATATATATATATACTATATAATATACTATATATATATATATATATATTTATATTATATATATATACCTATATTATATATATATATATGGTAGATATAATATTTATATAATATATATATATATATATATATATATATACATATATAATATATATATTATATATATATAAAAATATGAAAATAATTTATATATATATATATATATATATATATATATATATATATATATATATATATATATATATTTATTAATACTAATATAAAAATTTTCTAATATTTTCTTTCAGAGAGAGAGATAAACTTAACCAATTATTCTAAGAAATTAAAAAAATACCTGGAATACATTAATGACGAAACTTACAATTCTTTTATTTATTGGGTGCTAAACCAGGGATCTTACATGGACTTCCAAAAGCTCATATACCTGAGTGGAAAATTCGTCCAATTTTATCTGATACTGGTACAGTAAATTATAAACTCTCAAAATTCTTTGTTCCTAAATTGGATTATCTAACTAAAAATAGTTATTCTATTAAAGATAGATTCTTTTTCGTCGCCGAAATCTTAAATTTTCCGGATGCTAATAAATATATTGTAGCAAGTTTTGACGCAGAAGGTTTGTTCACCAACGTGACTTTGAAAGAAACATTGGACGTCATTCTTAATTCATTATTTACCAACACTCCACGTTACGGTCTTGATAAATCATGTTTTGAGGAGTTATTATACATACTACAAAGGATATAATGTTTTTGTTTAATGGAAAATTTTATAAGCAAATTGATGATGTTTCTATGGGTAATCTTTTAGGGCCTACTATAAGTAGCATTTTAATGTGCTCTTCTGAATCTATTTGGCTTAATGAATGCCGCAGTAATTTAAACCGGTTTTCTGCAGAAGATATGTAGATGACTCGTTTTTAATTTTTAAATTCAGAAATGAAATTGACATGTTTTTACACTATATCATTTCAAAAATATTAATTTCACAGTGTATATTGATGTTTAAAAATATAATAGGGAAACCCAAAAATTTCAATGTAGCCTTTATAGGAAACCAACATTTACAGGATTAACCACTAAATTCAATTCTTTTATTCCGCATGTTTAGAAAATCAATTTACATAAAACACATTTTTATTGAGTATGCAAGATCTCATCTACATGTATTAATGTATCGAATGAATTGGACTTCCAAAACATGCTATTTCTAATGAATGGATTCCCAGGTTTTATTATAGACATCATATTCAGCATACAACTTGCTTTAAAATTTCAACATATAACATACTAAATTAACAGTAGAAAATAAATTCTGTATATGAAATTACCTTTTATGGAGAGAATTGGTTGTGAAATTGAACGCAGAATTAAAGGAATATTAAAATCGAATTGCTCCTAGTTCAAATTCAGATTAGTTTTTTTCAAGTGAAAATAAAAATGGAAAATTCTTCAAAGTTAAAGATAAATTTCCTTTACCTTTATACCCATCAATGATATGCAAATACAAGTTCGGTGACTGTAATACCACCTCCATAGGAAAGACTACCCTAATTTTTTCTATTCGCATTTGCTGACCATAAAGGTATCTCCTATGGAACTTTGAAACTTTGGAACATTTTCACCATTGCCCCATGTTCTGCAATCAATTCTCATTCTCTTCAGAATAATCATCCAATACAGGATTCAAATTTCAATATTTTTAATTTGAAAAAGAACCTGACCTCCATTCTTTAGAATCCCAATATATTTGGCATCACAACCCAAAGTTGAATGAAAATTTACATACAGAACATATTTTAATACTGAAGCAGAATTTTGTCTTTTAGTAGTACTTTTTACAATATATTTCCAAAAATTATAATTTTCATATATTTATTTGATTATATATAACTTTTATGAAATTTTCTTAAGTATTATTTATTTGTAATTTTGCTTTATCGTTCATTATAATATAGGTCATGATAATGGGTCGATCTGTATTTCTCCCGAAACTCGTCGGCAAGAAAATAAATTTTTTAGATTTGTTATGGTTATTTCAGTCAGAATATATATATATATATATATATAATATATATATATATAATAATATATATATATACTAAGATATATTATATATATATATATATATATATATATATATAGATATATATACTATATATAATATAAACTGTATATATATATATATATATATATATATATCTATACTCTATTTTTCCATCACTAATATATATACCATATATACTATATAATATATACTATATATATACTATATATATATATATATATATATATATATATATAATATATATATTATATAAAGTATATATAATATATTATATACATAATTATACATATATATCATATATACTATATAATATATATCAAACTTTTTACTATTACTATATATATACATATATATATACTATTTAGGGGTGAAAAGGCCAACTCCGCTTCCCCGTCGTGCACCCCGGGCAACGGGACACCCAGACGAGGTGTCCTCGGCTAAAGGAGCTAGGGCTAGGAAGAGTAGCTTAGGCAAGGCACTTCCCGATAAAAAACTGATTCGCAGAACTCAAAGCGCGAGCCCTCGGAAGCCGGACAGAACTTTAGGCGACGACTTCGGCGAGAATTTACGGACTAGGAATCAGAAAAACACTTTTAAGAATTAATAGGTGTGCCACGATAAATGTGGGCACACCTATGGAGATAAAGAGGAGGAGATAAATAGATATCATGAAGGAGAGGAAGATAGAAATGTTGGGGATGGCGGAGATGAGAGTGTGAGGGGTTAGTGAGGAGGGTAACAGAAATGGGAGAAGGATTTTGTTCTGATGTATAAGGTGGGGATAGAGAGCAAGGAATAAGAAAGCCATGGTGTCGGGAAGATATAGTGGGACGAGGCTCTTACGATGTGCTCAGAGAGTAAAAAATGTACTAATTGAAGAGTGTTGCATCGAATGTGCTATTGAAGGATAGGCCACGGAGATAGAAATATAGAAACAATAATACCACAGATCATCTATGCACCACCAACAGGCAGGCAACTCAGAGGAAGGAAAAAAACCTAGAAAACTTATATGAATTGAATTGGAGGAAGAGGCTCGGGCGGTGCGAGCAGAGGAAAACACAACCACCAGGGGGAGCAGGTGCCTCTAGTTGAACTGGGAGATTCAACGCCATAGAACGATAACGGAAAGAAGAAGAGAGATGGAGAGAGTATTGGGGACCATTTTAGAGGATCACACCCAGAAACTGGATGGGAGAGGCGTTGATTATTTTTGCTGTGAGAAACGACCCTAAAAATAATGACACGCTTTTTCAAGCAGCAAGAGGTCTTCAACATCTTTACGAGGTATAGATGGCAATCACCGGTAAACGCAACAATTCCGAATCAACAAAATCGGTGATAGGACTTAATGATAGTTCGATTAAAAGGATGGTTAAGAAAGTTAAAGTTGATCCGGAGATCCTTAGATGCGGATATAAGACTGTGCGTGCGGACATGAAGCATTAAAGGGGAGGGAGGAGTAATGAGCAGAAGCAGGGCATTGATTCAGAGTGGAGAAGTTGAAGAACAAGAAACTAGACGAAATTATTTTGAACGGGAAATGCAGGAAACCCTAAGAAGGAGAAGAAAACGAAGACTTGCAGGATGTCAATTTAAGGAAGTAGCAGAGAAAACTCTTGGTTAAAAGATGGTAGGAGGTACTAGGAAGAGACATACACCATTGGTGGAACGAAGAAGTGAGAAAAAAGCAATGAAAGTAAAAACAGGGAAAATGAGGAAGCGGCTGAAAAGAAAGAACAGCAGCAGCAAAGGAGGAATATGTACAGGCAAGGAATGAGGCAGAGAGAATAAAGAGGGAGACAAAAAAGATGGGACAGAGAGAATGGCCAGAGAAATAAAGAGAGATGTGCGGCGAAAAGGGAAGAAAAAGATAATTAAGATGGCGAAGGCGTATAGCAAACCAAAAAGCGTAACTAGAAAATATAAAAGATAAAAAAGGGAGAGATTCTTGTGAGACCGAAGAAAGAAATATAGATGACCGAATACTATTGAGATCTGCTAAATGTAGATTACAGAGAACAAGAGGAAGAAGCTGTAGATCAGACGAGGGAGGAGGAGCGAGAAGAGGAGGCAGGAAGGCGGAGAGATTAGATCGTTGAGAGATAGGATTATGAGAGGCATAAAAAGATGAAGGAAGAGGTAAAGCCCAGGAGAGGATGGAGTGGCTGTGGACGTTGGTTGGTGAGAGGGGGAGAGGAGCGAGGACGGGAAAAGCAATCAGTTTGACTGAACAAGTGTTGGAGATAGGGAAAGGTGCCGGAAAGTGGGGCAAAGCAATAATAATACCGAGATATAAGGTAAGGAGATGCAAGAAGCTGCTAATAATTATAGAGGTGGATGGACCATCTGGCGAAAAAATACGAAGGAATATTGGAGAGGAGGCTGAGCGAGAAGGTAGAGCCGAGACTCGGAGAAGAACAGTACGGTTATAGAAGAGGAAGAGGAACGACGGCCCTCTTATTCACACTAAGAGAAGAGAAGAAAACTGCTGAAATATTGGCAAGAGATTCTTGTAGCGTTCACGACCTGCAAAAGCCATTGTGATTCCGGTGCCAGGAAAAAGCTTCGGAGCAGCTATGGAGAGGAACTTATGGAAGTGAGGGGTAGGAGAAAGCAAAGGACAAAGAAAGTATGGTAGTGGTGGAGAAATGCAGTTGTAATGTTAGAACGGAGTGCGAGAACGATAGATTGTTTGAGGTGAAAACAGGAGTAAAGCAGGGGAGTGTTTTATCTCCACTTCTGTATATATTATATTTAGACGTGCGTGATAAGGAAAGTGAGGAGCAGGGACTGGAGAATTTGAAGGGGATATAAATGGCATATGCGGACGCATCTGCATTGTTGGAGCGAGAGAGGGAGACGATTAGAGAAAAGGTGGTGGCAGGTGTGTACGGAGGAGTGAGGAAAGCAGGGATGAGATGAACGACAGAAGACAG
>JABUQX010097823.1:0-7500 GCA_015478945.1 Trachelipus rathkii | reverse complement strand
AGCTCTATCTCTCTCTCTTTACTCCTCTACTCTCTCTCTCTCTCTCTCTATATATTATATATATATACCATAATAATCATATATTATATTATATTATAACTAATATAATATATCATATATATATATATATAGTATATATTATATTACCATACTAAATATATATAGATTATATAATATATATATATAGTTATATATATATATATATAAATGCAATATATATATATAGTAATACTTATATATAATCTATATATGATTAATATTAATAATATCTATATAAAATATGTATATAATATAAATTTATATATAATATTATATATAAATAGTATATATAATATAAATATTATATAGATATTATATTATATATATATATATATTATTAATAATATATAAATATATACATTTAAATCTGATCTATATATTTAGAGTTTATGAAAAAGATTTTCAAATGTACCTTTGGTCGGACAATAAAGACTAAAATTTTTTACACTATTTATTATTACACATGGCAAAATTTTCTGATACTTAAATATAAAATAAACATCATTGTTAGGATAAGCAAAAAAGTAACGAATAAATTTTATTCAGTCCAAGAATTCTGATTTAACACTCCAAAAAACTTTATTATAAAATTAATATATTTTATCTAAATTTTTTGATGTCGCGAATTTTCTTCTTTTCTATTTTTTATTTCTTTTCTAAAAGGTGGAAGAAGGTGTCAAGGTAATAGCCACAGAAATAATTCGAGAAATTGTTCAAATTGCGAATAAGTGAAAAGGCCAGTCATTGACAGTGCACAAGCACATAGCAAATCGCATCTGATTAAGCAGGAGAAGAAACGGTGGGGAGGAAGGAGGATTTTGAGATGAGAAAGCAAAGGATGATAAAGTGATGTTGGCGAAAGATGTCAACGAGAGGAGAGGAAAAACTAATGCTAGGCACGAGTCGCATTAGTTGATATAAAAATTTAACTTACTTGTAACTTGTCCCTATATCAAAGGTTGAGTTTTATGGGTATACCGTATCGTTAAACTATTTTTAATCTTCTCTCTCTCTCTCTCTCTCTCTCTCTCTCTCTCTCTCTCTCTCTCTCTTCTCTCGCTCTCTCTCTCTCTCTCTCTCTCTCTCTCCTTCTCTCTCGCTCTCTCTCTCTTGAGAGATATTTAATATTTGTTTTACTCAGAGAAGAAACAACGAAATGACAATTTCAACCACAGATATATTTTTAATATTTGTAACATAAAAATAACATAAAATCTGAGATATAGTGGTTATTTTTTTTTTTTTTTTTTTTTTTTAGTCCATATCTACGATTTTCTCTTGTAAATAATCATATTTGAGTTGTACAGAAATGCTGCCCAAAGCTTTTGCCCTTCCCCTATATATACAAGGGAAGATAAGTTTTTGTAATTCAAAAGGATATTCTTACAATTTTAGAGCCTTAAAGATACAAAAAGAAGTTTATAGAAAATAAAAAATAAAGATGTATGAAAAGAAAATTCTGAAAAGATTTCCGGTTCAAAAACTTACGAGATGACATAGTTAATGATATACACGATTTTTATTAGACAAAACTGTTCACAACACAGAAAAAAATTGGGTTTCAAATCAGTAACTCTTTACATATCAACCTACCACCTCTCCGCACTTGAGAGTTCCTCTATATAAGTTAATATAATATTAATACTATATATAATATATAAATCTTATATTATTATATTATTATATATTATGATTAATATATATATATAGGATATTATATAATAGTATATATATATATAAATATAGTATATATTATATATATTATAAATACTATGTATTATTATTAAATATATATATATATTATACTAATGTATATATATAATATATATATAATATATAGAAATATATATTACTCATTCTAGGTATACTACTGGTATATATTATATATTTATTATATTTATATATAGTATAATATATAAATATATATATATATATATATATATATCTAGGTATATATCTAGACCTATGTATATATTTATATATATTATAAATATACCTATTATTCTTAGGATAATATTGCCTCATTTCCAGGACATTATATGTAGCTATATATTAAACTACCTCCTATATTTATATCCAGTTAATATATATATATATATATTATAATATATATATTATATATAGTATATATATATAATATTATATATCCTATATATATTATATAGATAATATATATTTATATATATAGATATATATATAATATATATATAATATATATATAGTGAGAATGTATATATAAATATATAGTAATATATATATATATTATATATAAGATATTATAGTGTATAAATATATATATATATATATATGTATGTACAGAATATTATCGGGTACAAGCCCAATGTCCACGATCCTCGTCGCCTCGTACAACCTGGATTCGAAAATTAACGGAGCTCTTCTAGGAGATAAGGACAAGCCTAGCGGAAGCCGCTATCGGAAATTTTACTTACTCAAGAGCCTAATTGTTTGCTCCTCGGAACAGGTGACTACGACCAAAGAATGATGGAATACGGCATTCCCCTGGACTACGAATGTCGCAGCTATAAAATGCGAGTACGCTTAAATTAAGAGAGGAGGAGCTGTGGATATGGATGAAGGAGAGAAGAGTAGATATATTTGCGGATTGTGTTGAGACGAGAATGGGAGGGAAAAAGGAAAATAAAAAACTGCATGAAAATTATGCAATAACATACAAAGAAGAGAGAAGACATGGAGTTGTCATAATGGTTAAACCTAGCATATATAAAAACGTGATAGAGACGATAATGATGAATGAGAGGATGATGGCAATAACAGTAAAAACTAAGGGAGAAACGATGAGCATTTTACAAACTTATGTAGTACACAGCGGAAGACCTACAGTGGAGAAGAGTAGTGTACAGTAGAGAAGAGCTACGAGTAATATCATAGAATAGAGTGAGAGGAGATGATTAGAAGTTGTGGTGGGAGACTTGAACGCGCTTAGGGAACGAGAAGAGGTGGAAAAGAGCGAGTGATTGGCTCTTTTGAAATGGGAGAAGAGATGAGGAAGGAGAGCGTTCGATAGATCTTGCAATGAGAAATGGATTGGCTATTATGAACACCTACTATAAGCATGAAGAAAGTAAAAAGGGGACTTGGTATATAGGTGGAGCTCTGATGAAGGAAGATATACCGAAAAATCGATGAGAGACTTGTTACTTACCAACAACAAAAAGGTGTTCACAAATGTCAAGAGCCTACCGAGTTTATCAATGGACTCTGACCATAGAATGGTTGTATGTATATTTAGATGGAAAAAGAGAGATAAGTCAAGAAAGATCATAAGAGATAGATACCAAATAGAAAAGTCGAAGGACGGGAAAGTAAAACAGAGATTTGATGAAATCTTGAAGGAGGGGAGGAGACTGGTTTAAAATACTAAAGAGAGACAATAAACGAGAAGCGGAAATTTTTTAAAGAGAACATGGGAATAGCGGTACAGTATGTGTTGAGTGTGAAGAAGGTTGGTACAGGAAAAAAGAAAAGAATGGAATGGTGGAATGAAAAATAAAAACTGTCATATCCAATAAAAACAGGAAATATAGATTATGGATGAAGAGAAGAAATGAAGAAGATAGACTAATATACGTAGAAGCCAGTAAAAATGTTGAAAATATAAAGAAACGATCTATGAAACAATCTTGAAAAAGAATTGGGGCCGAGCTGGAGGGGGACAAGAAAGGTACAAGAAAATTAATATGCGGATTGGAGAAAGGCATGTGAACAAAGACAGATCCGGAAACGTTCGTAATAATGAATAAGTTTGGAGAGATGCTGGCTGAGGAGAGAGAGGTGATGGAGAGACGGAGAGAGTATTTTGAGAAGTTGTTGATTTGCGGAGATGTGGGAGAGCAAGTCGAGAGAGGTGGGATGGAGGGGGACCCAGAGAGAATGCAAGAGAAGGAAACAACAATTGAAGAGGTGAGAGAAGCAGTAAAGATACTAAAGAACGGGAAAACTCCAGATACAGACGGATTAAGTGTCGAGCTCTATAAGACAGGAGAAGAAGCGATAAAATGGATGTAAGATATAATAAAAGAGATATGAAGAGGAGGAAGCATGCTGGAGGAGTAGGGACAAGCAACAATATGCCCAATAAAAAGAAGGGAGATAGAAGAGTATGTGGTAACTCTAGAGGGATAGCACTTTTAAACGTAGCTATCAAAATATGTGAAAGAATATTGGAGAGAAGACTGCGAAGCCGAGTAGAAGGAGTCTTGGGAGAATGGCAATACGGATTCAGAGTGGGCAGAAGCACAACGGAGCCAATATTCTACATGAAAATGTTGGTTGAAAAGACGATAGAGTGGAACAAGAAAGTTGATGTGGCCTTTTTGAACTTGGAAAA
This sequence comes from Trachelipus rathkii, assembly GCA_015478945.1. NCBI lineage: Eukaryota > Metazoa > Arthropoda > Malacostraca > Isopoda > Trachelipodidae > Trachelipus > Trachelipus rathkii. The sequence goes on along the minus strand of JABUQX010097823.1, from coordinate 3,092 downwards.
AACATTTGATAGGATAAATAGAGAAAAGTTATGTAAAGTGATGGGACAACTGGAGAATGGAGTCACTCAAAAGCTGATAAAAACAATAAAAAGCGCATACCAGACTTTCAGAAACAAGATAATGGGGTATTTGGGGGATGAGATATGGTTCAGGGTAGATACGGGAGTGAGACAAGGAAGAGTTCTCTCGCCGTTACTGTTCATAATATATATGGGCTATAGTTTGAAGAGAATTTATAGAGAGGAAAATGCGGAGCACATCCTGGTCTATGCTGACGACGCAGCCCTAATATCCGAGGAGGAAACTGATCTACAGGAGATGCTGGACAGATGGAATGACCAATTGAGAAGGTTAGATATAAAAATGAGCACCGAAAAGATAGAAATTATGAAAGTAGCTAGGGTAAATTAGGATCTAAACATGAGAATAGAAGTAACTGCACTGAGACAGGTTGAAGAATTCAAATATTTTGGGGTAATTGCGGATGGGGCAAGAAGAAATGAAGGTGAGTTGAGGGAAAGAATGAAAAATTTGCAAAAATTTTGGTACACTGTGCACAATACTAAAGAAGAAAGAAATACCTACAGGAGTGAAAAAGATAATATATAAAACTGTATTGAGACCGTTACTGATATATGGAGCTAAATGTTGGGCCATAAATACAGTACAGAAGCGAACGATAGATGCAGCGGAGATGAGTACTGAGGTTGATAAAATAGAAGCAGTTATGTTATATATATATATATATATATATATATATATATATATATATATATATATACTATATATATATATATATATATATATATATATATATATATAACTATATATATGCTCACTTTTTATAAATATCTTCTTACTATATATATATATATTATAGTAATATATATATATGCTATATATATATATATATATATTCTTTCTTTATCTTAATAATATATCTTTAACTAGCAACCTATATGTAAGGTACTACCCTGCTCTATACTTATACCAATAATATAATATATATACATATATATATATATATATATATATATATATATATATTTATATATATATATATATATATATATATATATATATATATATATATATATATATATATATATATATATAACTACTGCTTCCTTTATGTCTGATGTAGCCATCTATATGTATATCTTATATTTATGTATATAACCCGATGTGCTTATTCTGCTATTTTATATATATATATATATATATATATATATATATATATATATATAATAACCTGTAGCAACACATAACAATATATAACATATAATAACATATCTTTACCATATATATACTTATGTTGCTGTATATATGTAGCAGCAGCAATAGTAGCAGCTTATATAACTTACATAACTTATTATAACTCTTATATAACCAACCAACAGCAATGAATATATATATATAGCAATATATATAATATATATATATATATATATATCTATACCCTAGTGAGTAGCCAATATATATATATATATATATATATATATATACTAAGACCACTTTTATGTCATTTACTCAGATTCGCTCATCGCGCTCCAGGCACTTAAAACCCCTTATTCTAAAATCACAATGGTATCCACTGTACAATAATTTCATCGGCTGCTCCACTCCCGTAAGAAACAAATCACACTATGTTGGACCCCTCTTATGTAGGGGTAACTGGCAATGAAATCGCCAAGAGAGAGAAAGAGGCCAAAATGGCCTACTCTCCTGTTCGGAACTGTTCAAGGTACCTCCCGGATACCATTCGACAAGGTCGCCTCCCATCAACTGATTATTATCCTGCTCTCCGACAAGGCTTCCGTTCTTATTGGCAAGAATGCTGGACAAGTGATCAGCGGGGAGCGAAACTTAGAAATATAAAGTCGAGAACTGGTGAGTGGTCTTCCTTTCACCGACGAAAGCGATTACACGAAGTGATACTTGGACGTTTTCGTATTGGCCACACCAATATCACTCACAGCCTCTACATGTCACGGGACCCTCCTCCCATCTGCAAATTTTGCTTTCGCCATACCCCATAATCTGTTCACCATATCATCATTGATTGTCCCCAACTGGACCTCATTCGCCGTCGTCATTTTCCTACTTTTTGTTCCATAACAAACACCTTCTAAAAGGTTATCCCATATTTTATCTGAATCTTTCCCCTTAAGCAGTAACTCTATTTTCACGTATCTTCAAGAACTGAATATTCTTTATAATATATGATTTTATTATGTAATATTAGAACTATTTATAATGTAAGGACATCATTTTATTTAGTTTTTTTATTCTTGACTGAATATTCATTTCACCATCCAATTTTTTTTGACATTTAAAATATGTATAAGCCAGGACCCACCCATGGAGATGATTATTCAACAAAGTATGGCCGCTTCTTTGTGGGCCGTGGTAGGTTCTGTACATTAACTAATATATATATATATATATATATATATATATATATATATGTTATATAATTTACTGTATATATATATATATATACTATGCTATATACTATCTTGTATATATATATATATATATATATATATATATATATATATATATATACAAACTGTATATATATATATATATATATATATATATATATATATATATATATATATATATATATATATATATATATATATATATATATATATATATATATATATATATATATATATATAATATATATATATATTTACTAGCTAACTAACATATATATATATATATATATATATATGTATATAACCTTATATATATAGCAGCAACATAACTGCTGCTGCTATGCTCCTAGCAACAACCATGCGCCTTATATATATGTATATATATATACCATATATATATATATAACTGCTATTTACTTGCTGCTGCTGCTTTTTATGCAACATATATATACTATATATATATATATATATATACTTTATATATATATATCTTTGCTATATAGCAACCCAGCAACGCCTTATATGCTCTATAACAACTGCTGCTTAACCTTAGCAACATATACCTCGCTTATGTAACTAACCATATACTGTATGAGGTGTAGCGGATATCCGCATCCGCATTTTCCTCTATCCCGCATCCGCAT
>JABUQX010097822.1:12500-27500 GCA_015478945.1 Trachelipus rathkii | reverse complement strand
TAATATAATATAGAGATATAAAAATGGTGAATATATCTACTACTATTATAATAATATTTATATACAAAATATATAAATATATAATTTATATATATATACAATATATGTATACTATTATTAATTATATTACTATATATATATATATATATATATTACTAATATATATATATATATTATATTATTATATAATAATATATAATTATAATATATATATACAATTATATATATATATATATATATGTTGTATTCTATATATATTATATATATATATTACTATAATTAAAATTAATTAATATATCAATATTAATATATAGTATAATATTAATATATTAATATAATATATAATATATATATATATTATATAAATAATATATATATATATTAATATATATTATATATTAATTATTACTATGGTTAATTCCCAGGGAATCTTAACTCAAAGCAAAACTTTTGAAGGGAAATTTAAAACAAGAGAATGCATAAATAATCCGCACATTTTAGTTTTTTTGGTTTATACACTATATAAAAAAACAACATTTTTATTCTTCATTAAAATTAATGAAATCAACAATATTTATTATATATATTTATAATATTACTATATATATATCATATATATATTATACTAATAATAATATATATATATATTATATAATATATATAATCTAGTATATATTTGAATAATATATTATATAATGATATATTATATATATATATATTATATATAATTATTATATATATATATTTATATATAATAATATATTATTATATATATATTATAATATATATATATATCTATACTATATTATTAATTATATTATAATATATTATATATATAGTATATAATATTACTCACTATATATTATATATAAATATATATATATATATATATTATATATTATATATTATATTATATATATATATATTATATATTATATATATATATATATATATATATATATATATATATATATATATATATATATATTATATTATAGAAGTGTTATATATATTTATATATATTTATATATAATTATATTATATATATAATCATATATAATTATATATATATATATATATTTATATATATAAATTATATATATTATTATTACATATATTATATTATAATATATAATATATTTATTATAATAAATATAATTATATATAATTACATATATTAATATATCTTATATATATATATATATTACTATATATATATATATAGTATATATATACTATATATATATATTATATATATATATATATATATATAGTATATATATATATATTACTATTATATATATTAATTATATACTATATATATATAATCCTATCCTCAAATAACTAGCAATAGCATCATAGGGAGAAACGATACATTGTTGGAATCCTGCTAAAATTTTATTGGGGAAACTGTAAAAAAAAAAAAAAAAAAAAAACATATCTCAAAAACTACAATAGCTACAGAAAGGAATAAATTTTGGAATCCTTGATAAATTTTTTGGTTACGGAAAATGTAAAAAAAAAAAAAAATAAAAAAAAAAAATAAAAATTGCTATTATTTTTTGGGGGGGGTAGCTCACAGAGCCCGGCGGGGACATAGTATTATATAATATATATTATTATATATGTTTATATATAATATATTATAATATATATATATTATTTATAATATATAATATTAATTATATATATATTATAATATTATATATATATAAATATTACATATATATATATATATATATATTATATAATAATATATAATAATATATATATTTTTAAAATATATATAGATATATAGTGATAATATATAATTATAATATATATATATTATAATATATTATATATATATAATTATATATAATATATATAATAATATTATATATTATAAATATATTACTATATATAATATATATGACTTTATATATAGTATTAGATTAAATATAGATTATTTTAAAATCAAAGCTTCCTTCAATATATTCATATTATATAGATGAATAATATATTCTTATATATAATATTATATATTTATATAATATTATATTTATATAAAATACTATATATTATGATATAATATATATATATATATATATATTATATTATATATATATATATATAATTAATATATATAATATATTATCAATATATAATATATATATATATTTAATCATAATATTATATATATATATATATATATTACGTTATTTTGTAAACGGTAATTTAAACAAGCGGGCAATAGTATGGGGCTCGAGCACAGAACAGGGGAACATTTCAGGGGATGCTACGATTTTTTCCTATACCCTCTCACCAGTAGGGAGAGAGCGGTGCAGGAGGAAACCCTGCAGACACCAATACCAAAGAGCGGGGGTTCGTGAGAACCCTCCCGGAGGGGGAGGAACCAGTAGTCCAACCCCTGTAGTTCCCCGGCAGGCCGAGAGGCCCCGACTCCCTGCCATCGGTTTAGCGGTATATTACCCTTGGGGATAATTTCCACTTTAGTTAAAAAAAAACAAAACAAAATTCTACTAGAAAGTCTATTTATTTTTAACCCAGAGTAACGTTTAAATAAATTCTGCACTGAGGAATAGGCTTTTTTCTACTCATAATAACTAAGAGTAATTAATATTTAACATAATTTTTTTATTTTTACATCTTAAAAGCTAAAGCGATTAACAGTGCAACATAGAGAGTGTAATATTACCATTTTTCTCGGGTGTATCCCATGTAGCTATTTAGTAGTTTATTAGGTTATTTTTTTTTTTTGTGTTTTTTTTTATATTTTACTTTTTATTATATATTTTTTTTTTTTTTATATTTTTACGATCATATTTTCGATGTTCTAAACTTTAAATACTAATATATTTGGACATATTTATTCTACACTATTTTCTGTTTTTATATTTGAGCATTTCTTCATTTTGCTTTGTGTGAATAATCTATAGATGTGAATTACAATTTAATAGCACTTCGTTTAGCTTGAGTTATTATAAAAAATATTACGTCTACAGGTTTATTTCATACTTTTAATTGGTAGCAAAAACACCATTATGCTATAGTTATCATAAGGATAACACTTTAAGCATCTAACCTTAGCTAAATCGTTGAGAAATTATATAATTGATACTTTGTGAATTATATATATACAATTTATCATTAGAGATTATAAGTGTTATACTTAATAGATTATAGAACGAACATTATTTACTAGTTAATAGATCCGTACTTTACTTACATTAGCTAATTAATATAATTTTATTTATTGCCTTAATTAAAATATTTATTTTTAAATATTAACTATTATTAATATTTATAATAAGATTACTATTTTAGTGATTATAATATATAAATTGAAATTTTAAAAGCTCATTGTTATTATAACTCTTTGTACTAATTTTATTTTTAATTATAATATTAAATTACCTTAGTATTCATTAATGCTATGATTAATTATTGTTATTTTATATTATAAACGTATACACTACTGCATAATGTTCTGTAACACATGTTAAAACCCAGGTGATTGTAAAAGTCTCTTTTAATTTTAGAATTTTTAGAACATATAATAATTATACTAAACTTATTATTAAAACTTAAATCTTTAACGTGGTTATCAGAATTAAGCTATAACTATAACTTATATACTATAGTGATAACCACTACTAATACTTTTAGACTTTTAAGATATGTGAGATCTCAATTTAAAGATATGTTATATATACATAATAAAATATTATATATACAATTATAATTATAATCAAATGTATAATAATTGATATTTATAATTCAAAAGAATGTAAATTTGGTAAAAATATAAAATTAAAAATTAAAACTACCTTTTATACGTGCAATCACAAAATAATATGTTTTATAAAATACTACACGCATATTTATTAAATTTCAGATATCATGTGGAGTTATAATAAAAATTAGCGTATAATAAATAAAGTAAGATCCTATATTATTGTTTATAATTAATATAATATAAAATAATATAGTTTTTTTATTAATCATAATTGATAGAGGAAAATAAAATAGTTATTTATCTCTCATTCTAATTATAATATAAAATTTCGTAGATTAATCTTCATACACAAAGCTATTTTTAAGTACGTGAATGTGATGTATGAAATTAATCCTGGGAAAATTAATGAGACCTAATATAATATTTAATTAGTATTAATTATTATTATTAATATTATAATTATTAATTAATACATAATTATTAGTTATATTTATAAAATATACTATGCATGTCCATACTGTACTATATATATTATATTACTAATATATATATAATTATTATATATTATATCATATATTAGATAATGAAGTGATAACTATCTTAAGGGAAATATGTAAATTCTCTATAATACATTTACTATATATGGTAGTTATCTCTTTCATACTAATTTAAATTGTTATATCACTATTGTTTTATAACATATATACCTATAGATAATAATGGAGATCCCTCAGTATATAATATAATTTACGTCAATATAAAGTTTCTTCCAATATAAATATTTGCGAATGTAATAATATATTCGACATTTAAGCCAATATTAAGTGGATGGAATATAAATATATTTATGTATATTTCACATATTCTTCAATAAATTCTACTCAGAATCTATCTTTGTCTTTCTATATATATTTGCCTCAATATTTTTGAGTATCCAATTTTGGCAATTCATAAATAAAAAATCACGATAACAAAGAAGGTTTTTATTAAGATAAATATTAGCCGTACCCCTTTATATTAGATTAATTAAGTTAGGTAATCCAAATGAGTGATTATAGAATCAGTATAATTTAAACCGTCCTATCCGTAGCCCTCTCCGTGAATGATCCGTAAGGCACATATGTATAATATTATTTTGAAGGTTCACTTCTAAAAGTCACTGATTAAAACAATTATAATGGATTTAGGAATTTTAGTACAAAAAGTGAAGTTATATACGTATTATTTATTTATTATTGCACAATATCTTTCAAAGTGTACCATTTTAAATTTTTGCTGCAACCTCACTCAATAAACGTGAAGTGATTACTTATAATACTCAAATTCCATTATTTAATTATATTATTATTTTTTATTATTGTTTTATCATTATATTTTATTATATTATTTTTTTATTTTTATTTTTATTTTTTTTTTTTTATTTTATTTATTATATTTACTTCTATAATACATAATTGTATATCTTAAATGTATTCCCATATAATCATATTATATATAATATATATATTATATATATGAGCTATTAAAGCTTTACCATAGAAAATTTCACTAAATATAATTTCCACTTGATAATATTATTCCTAAGAAATAATAAAAAATAATAAAAAAGAAAAATAAATAAAAAAAATAAAAAGAATGAAAATAAAAATTGAATATAGAGAGATTAAATATATAAAATAAATTTATCAAGTAAAATGATATGGAGTAATTGGATACTGATTTTCTACCCCTTTAATCCATATATATATCATACACGGGAAGATCTTGGGTATTTATATCTTGTTTATACGCTTATATGTAAAAGGATAGCGGTATAATAAATTATCTTAATATTTATCTATAAGTAGTTTTAGATTCAGTAAAATCCACTACAGTAAAAATTATTATATTTTATGGTTGAGGATGAAATATATGTTAATGGTTATTTATTTCGTTAAAACAGCTCAAGGAGTCTTATTCTCCAGAATATTGAAAGCCCTAGTACACTGAGATGCACTAAATAATTATAAGATATCATATTACATACGAAGTATGTAGTCCAGAATTACCTATTCTAATATTCAGCGAAAGGTTGTTCTTTAGTACCCTATTAATCATATGAAGGTTTATTACTTATACATAATATTGGCATTATACTATTATTATAGTTTTATGTATTATTGTGTAGCGCTTAATACTCATAATACTTAATATGATACGTTTTGACGTCTAGGTACTGTAATTAGGTATAAATGCTGAGTGGACGTGTCACACTATATGGAATATATGTTCATACTGAGTGAGATAACGGGTAATTGGGAACATTTAATCTCCTCTTAGAATAAATGATATATAATTAAAAATATGTTTACTTCCATAAATAAATAATATATTATATTAGTCATCTGAAGATGAATTTACTGATTTAGGTTTTTATTTATGTCACCCTAAATATATTAGTATTTATAAAGATAAAGTACTTTACTGTTATTTGAATTTTAGTTATATTTATCTTTTGTGAGATATTTGAAATTAATATAATAATACTAAAATCTATCCCGTATCAGGTTATAGTATTATCATACAATAATTAGTCACTAATTCTTATTATTCATTATAGTAAAAATGGAATAGTCAGTGGATGAGTGAAGTAATTTATAATTAGACATCCGCTACAGTTCACTAGTAGGTGAAATAGTTGTTCTTTTACCGATATCCACGTATTAAAATCTATGGATAGTACTGTGTAAAGTTTCCCGTTACATACCTTTTTATTTTCTATCTCAATATTATATTACATTATTATATATTGCATTTCATATATATATTATAATTATCGTTCTACAATTATTAAAATTTCTTTTTTTATATTTATATATAACACTATTAATTTACTAAATTAAATAATCTATTTATAGTCATTCTTATTTAATTCCTATTATCTGACCTATATTATATTTTAGTCTAGGACTATTTCATAGTGTAAAGTAAATATCAAGATACTATTCTATCTATAATAGCTCACTACTGGGAATATAGAATTTTTAATTTTGATTCTACAATATCTCACAAACTTATCTGCCAGATAAATACTATGGAATCGTATCTGGTCTACACTGTCCCACTTCTTTGATTAGGTAAATATGTGAGTCTTCACTAATTATACTCGCCTTAATTGTATATTTTTTGTATATAAATAATTATATTAGGTGAAGTATTTAATATAAATAGTATAATAAGGTGAGTAGCAATATATTGTGAGTGTACCACCCACTGACTGCTGTTGGATAAAACCGGCGTCTCCTATAATATTGATAAAGTAGATTGTATCTCTCTAATAACATACTCATAATTCATTATATTTCTATAACATCAGTACTATAACTGTGAGAATTCATTATTATATATTCTAAAATATAAATAGATATATTTAATAATAAAAGATATATATCATGATATAATAAAATCACGTTATTCATAATTGCGGTTTAATACTCTCATGAATATATCGAGCTCCCGTTTACTACATTACGTGAGTAACCAACTTTATCCTGAAGTGAGTGAGTAATTAAGCGTTCGTCTCTTTATGATCCTATTCTGTATTTATCTGTTGAATCAAACTTACTATGTATATTATACCCATTTCGGCCCCTGGTAGTAGTACGCATATTTGTCGCGCCATTTACAATGTGCATGTAAGATACTGAGAGTCTTTTGAATTGCACAGAAAGGAGACTTCGAAAGGAAAAACTCAAAAAAGAATAGTTTTAAAGACAAACTCTAGTAGAGAGTGTCATGTATTGTATTATCAAAAAAAAGTGAAAAAAGTGTACTGAAAATTTTTTTTAGCAATTTATATACATATTACTAATTTCGCAGTAAATGGATTAGGAATACACTCAAGGAAAATTTTAGGCGGAATTTCTATTTGCAGTTCTGTTCACGCACTCGAGAGAAAGAGATTTGTTATATGCTATTGTCAGAGTGCTAAAAGTACACACAAGATATAAGCTCGTTGTGATAATTGAAGAGATACAAAATTCAAATAGAATTAATAAGCTCAGAGATTAGTTAATAAATAATATAGTTAAAATGGTCTTGATGTATAAGAATATCAAAAGGGAGATACTACATTCTTATATTTAACAGTTATTTTATATTATAATCAATTATAAAACACGAATGCTAAATGTTAGATTTTTATACACAAGCCCTAAACGTCATTGCAAAATAAACTCAATGATTCACTATCCACTTGTCTTTATTAATTTATAGACAGAAAGAATGTGTAATTATAACTTTTCTTCCTGATCATACTTAAGATTGTGAGAAATTATATTTTTATAAAAAATACCTTAATTATCTTTTTGATTTCATCAAAGCATGCATTTGATAGTGTTCAAAGATTTCGCAAGTCGCTGCTGTTCACTTTCTGCTTTCCTCACATTTCACTCGAATACATAAAGAGCCATTTGGAGTATACAAGGTGATGAGGAAGGGGAGGGAGATGAGGAAGAGGAATGATGGCAAAAGCTTTGGTATATCAAGTAGAAAGGCTTCAATAAAAAAGTGAGATCTCATTATTGAAATGGGTCAAAGAGAGGCAGAGAGAGAGTAGAGACGAGAGACGAGACATCTGTAGGATGAAGCCACGATTAGATGTAGCTTGAGTTAGAGAGAAAGAGCAGAGACGAGACCCAGCTTTCGCTCATATCTCTATATTACAGCCTTATTTAATTTTTCATGTATTAATAATAGACTCATTTTCTACTTATAGTATATAACAGTTATTATTCCCTTCATTTTAGCCGATCACCGCTTTTATATTCTTTTGATATAGTTGAAATTTTTAATAAATATTTTTCCCAAATATACTTATTGGTACTTCCGGTGCCTAATCTATATAAAATCATTGGATTTCATGGGTTCCCCTATCCCGTAGGTTGTAGACTTCCTTATTAATCTTCCCTATGGGGAATCACTTAACTTATAATTATCATTTAAGGACATAAAGTATCTACTCTACTTTGGTAAATGTGACCCATATATTTCTAATTGCAAAGCGACAAAAAATGCAGAGGTTATGAAATAACCCTATCCTAACCTTTCTTATGGCCCTATGAAGGTAATATCATCCACTAAAAACATTTACAAACATTTTTTTATTCTCTCAAAAAAATTATAAATAAATTAATAAATATTTTATAAAAAATCAAAAAGAAATATATTAGAGGAAGTATTATTATATATTATATATAATATGTTTATAAATAATATATGTTATAATAATGTTAATAATATATATATTAGTTATTAATATTACTATGCTACGACTACAATGCTTAATTATTAAATATATATTATATGTATATGATATATAAGTATGTAGTAATATATACAAAGGTATTATCGAAATTTATATTATATTATATATTGGCTTTTATTTTATTCAACTAGTTATTCACATTTTTGTGAGCTTTTCAGTGGATATATTCTGTAAATTTAGCCAAAGTAGTTTAAAATTTTATTTTTTCTATTGTAGATAACTTACTCATATATAACCTATTTTTTTGAAGCGGCATGGTTATCGTGATACCTACATTATATTACCGCAAATGTGTCATGAAATGTTAGATATAAATATACTGTATATATATATAGGTCTTGAGTTATTATTTTCTAGAACCATATAATATATTATGATATATACTACTATATTAGTTGTAGCAGCACGCCATCATATCTCTATCCTATTGGCAGGTATGGGTAGTGGATAGCCGGCGTGGCGTGGTATTAGGCATTTTCTTCTCATGGCTGCTGCGATGGCTCCCTTCCAATTCAAATATAGATACAGTGCTTACGCTGTATTAATATATAATATCATATGAAAGAAATTGATTAGTAGTACTTTTAACTTGTCTGTAATCTAATAAATAGTTATAACTATTATTTCAGATACACTTTGATGATTTCAGTAATAAATCGTTTAAACTATTACATAAGATTCATGCTCGGCAAGACTCTGCTTATCAAATGAAAATATAAATTAGCGTTTTTATGTATTTTTTCTCTATAGCCCTATAAAGCATTATATATATTTCATACTAAGTAGATATACCTTATCTGCGTATTTAATTACATTAAATAAATATAATATAATGTATCTATATAGTCCTCCTTCTCTATCTACCTTACTATTTCCTAAATATAGCTTCAGAGCAGTATATGATATAGTTATAATATACCTACGTTAACCGTCTTTATATATAGATAAGGGTGTGCAGCGAGTTATTTATATTGTCCATATTATATCTATAGTATGGTGCTATCGCAATATGCTTACTTGTTTTGGTAGTATATAGGTGATCATAGGACTATTCCTATTCTTGTCCAAAGTTAAAATAATCCTATTATTTGCTTATAGCGTTTTTGCATCACCTTCATGGACTTCTAATAATCATACCGCGAATTTAGCACAATGATTCACCAACGAACTAGCATGCGTATATAGTGTTATGGGTAATTCTGAGCATACTTAAGTTTCGTTTTAATAGATATATAATAAATATATAGATTTTGATATAGATATATATATATAGTATTAGTATATATGAATATATAGTATATATATATATATATAATATATATATATACGTATATATATATAATATTATATACTTTGGCAAGAAGAATTAAAATTGAAAACCCCAATTAATGAGAATTAATTACTTTGATTTTCATTAGATTTTTTTCCTTTTGTTAATTAAAATTAATCTTTATTTAATTAAAAAATTTTCATTACTTTCTTTTAAAAGTTTTTATATTCAATAAGTATTAATTAATATATATATTAATTATTATTTAATTATTGTTAATTATTGATTAATTATTAATTATTATTATTATTATTATTATTAATTATTATTATTATCTATTATTATGACCACCCTTCCTCCACAAGATCTGGGAGGGGGGGAGGTTAAAGGTGCGTAACAATGGCTTAACGTGATAAACAAGAAAAATAGTAAAAAGAATATGACGCAAGTCGAAAAGAAAGCCCAGCCTTACCGCCTACTTTATACCTTTTACTGTGAGAGCTCGTCGTTGTCGAAAAATCCACCATATAACATCACGGAACTGCGATGGACCCTTACTATGCAATCTCGTAAATGTAGGGTTCATCCCTTGGGCCAGGTGGGATGCAACAATACCCCCTTTACAAAACCCCGCCATTCACTCCAAATTATGCACACTTTTTTACTCGGGCCTCTACATTATGATGCTCATCTTTCTCGTCGGGCTCCATGGCATTCCATTAACTTAGTCTATTACGACTCCATCCACTATTTCTTCGGCTCTTTTCCCTCATGCCATCGCTCGTCTTGTGTGTCGAGAATTCTGTCCCACGTTTGTAGCACGTAGCTCTACTTTTCTTATAACTATATTCATCCGCTTAACAATGCAGCGATTTTTCTATCAATTCAATATACTTCTTTTCCACTAACTTTCATTTTATTTAAATTTCTATTATTTATATTTATTTATTATTTAATTATTATTATTTTTATTATTATTATTATTATTATTATTATTATTATTATTATTATTATTATTATTATTATTATTATTATTATTATATTATTATTATTATTATTATTATTATTATTATTGATATTCTAATTTTTGTATGAATTTGTATTCATTTTACCTTCATAGCATGATTCACTTATTAATTATTATTATTATTTTATATTTATTATTAATTATTATTATATTATGATTGTAATTATTTATTTAATTTTCTTATTATTTATTATTTTTGTATCAAATTTTATTTATTATTAGTATTTAAGATTATATTTATTATTATTATATTATTATTTTATTTTTCATTATTTGTTATGTTATTATTATTATTATTATTATTATTATTTATTTTATTATTTATTATTTATCATTTATTATTGGTGCCTATTAAAGAATATTGTATTCTTTTTATTTAAATTTTTATTTATTTTTTGTAATTAATTATTATATTATTATTTTATTATTATTATATTATTTTTATGATTATTAAATTAATAATTATTAATATAAATTAATAATTTTCATATTAAAATTATTATAAATTATTACGAGGTCATTTCTCTAATTATTTTTAATAAATTTAATTAATAATTTATAATTATAATTATAATTATAATTACTAATTTATTGCCTTCATTCATATAAATATGAATCATAATTATATTACAGTTATTATAATACAATGATGAAAAGTTTGGATTCTCATATTATTATTATTATTTTATTTATTATTATTATTTATATATTATTATTATTATTAAATTATTATTAATTATTATTTATTATTAATTATTATTATTCGTTATTTATTATTATTATTATTATATTATTATTAATTATTAATTATTATTATTATATTATTATTTTATATTATTATTATTTTATTATTATTTTTATTATTATTATTATTATTATTATTATTATTATTATTATTATTATTATTATTATTATTATTATTATTATTATTATTATTATTATTATTATTATTTTTTTATTATTACTTTATTTGTGGTTATTATGTGATTATTATTATTATTATTTTTATTATTATTATTATTATTAATTATTATATTTTTTTCTGAAAGATCTTTCTATTCGAAATAATTCTTTATTTGTAGAATAAAATTTATTAAGAACAAACAATTCTAGAATAAAAAGATGTTAAAGCCTTTAATAATATTCCAACATATTTCGCCTGTGTACTGCAGGAATGATCATGGTTAACTAACAATTTGTAATGCAGTTTACAAATAATAAATTTCAAGGTATAAAAATATAAAATTTTATGAAATTCATTGGGAAGTTAATAATAATTTCAGAGAAATATTAAAAAAGCTTATATTATTTTGCAAATACACCTATTATCCGAGATGCATTGTCATACCTGCAAAACACTCAAATATTCAAAAATCATTAAAGCACTCATTCGTTTCATTAAATTTCATGTTAATGTGTGGCTTAAGTATTTTAATAAAAAGGGATTTTACTATACGAACATAGTTGAAATTATCAACTTGAAATAAGATTTTAAAACAACTTGCAGTTTCAACTGTAGGAGGATATTTGTGTTCCGTCTTGTAAAGCTCTTATATTTTATTGGGTTTATACTTGTATTGCAAAATTCGTGTTCTTAAAGTGTTAGTTATGTATCCTACATAAGAAGATATACACCCTTCTTCTTTACAATTAAACTGATACACAACATAACTTTTATAATAATCCGACAATTATCACGGTTACTAAAATATGAGGACACTAGTCTCGGTTTATATTAGTTCCTTACCTGGACTCTTTTTCTGACTTAATATGCTCTTTGACAGTTATGTTTGGTTTATGTTCCTCTCTGGAAAATTTTGTCAAATTTGCTGAATTAAAGTAAAAAATTGTCTTGCTTTCCCTACCAAGTGAATGTTTATTTGAAGTTAGAATATCATTATAGTTTTTTTTAATAACGTTTTCTATTTTAAATTGAAGGTAATCATCTTTATTTAGGTTTTTAGCTATTTTTATTTCCTCTTTGTTAAAGCGTTCCCACGTTGAAGTGATTTTATAAGCTCTGTGGATTAGGGTTTTAATAATTGAAGTTTATACCTTTCAGGTATCTTAGAATCATAATTTGTGAAAAAACCTTTAAATATACTTTTAACATTTACCTCTCTTTTGACTATACCATTTTTAAAACAAAGTAAGAAATCTTTGAATGGCAGTTTTTGATTTTTAACACCTTCATAAGTGAAGTTAAGGACGGATAGTTGTTTAAATCGATCTGTGAAATTTTTCATGTGATTCGAACTCTCATATATGACAAATGTATTATCGACGTATCTTAAATAAATCTTCTGAGTTATGTTATTCTCATTCATAATTTGGTTTTAATTTTAAGGCATATAGAAATCGGCGAATGTGGATCCCAATGGGTATCCCATCGATACACCATCTTTCTGTATGAATTTTCATTATTAAAATTGAAAGGGGTTTCTGTAATATAGATGGTTAAAAGTTTTTTTAAAGTAGTGTTTTTCAATATTATGTGGTGGATTATATCTGTTTTTCTAAGCTTCCTTTAGGATAATGTCAATTGTTTCTTTAACAGGAATGTTAGTGAACGGACTTCCAACATCAAGAGATACTATACAATCAGAATGGGGAAACTCTTCTTCGTTAATGTGTATGAGAAATTTATTGTAGATTTTACTATAAATTTTCATTTAAGTATGGCTGCGCAATAGTGTTAATATACTGTACAATGTCATGAATAACATTGCCAGTCATGCTTATTATAAAAAGTAGGGGAGGATTTTCAAAGTTCTTTTGGATTTGAAGCAAGCCGGAAAAATGTTTATTATTGTAGGCATCAATTCGTTTGATTTTATACTTAACATGTGCATCTGTAATTTTATTAGCTAATATATTGAGAGATTTAATAATTTCGTATGTCTTTTCCCTAGATCATTTAATAAACTTCGATTTTTTAGTTACTCTTGGTAATCATCTCTACTTAGAATTACAAAACCACCTCCTTTATCAGATCTTTGAATAACTATTGGATAATTTTTGCGTAAATTATTAATTGTTGCTAATTCGTTCCTGTTAAGAGACGTATGTCTTTTTCTATATTTATTTTTGAAAGCTGCATTATATGCTCTTTTTATACTAAAATAATCTAATAAATGAAAATAAAGAATTATTTAGAAAAATAGGAAAAACTTGCAAAACGTATGTTAAAATTGAAACTGATTTAAATCTTCTTTATCTTCTTCTTTATCTTCTTCTTTGTCTTCTTCTTCTTTATCTTCTTCTTCTTTATCTTCTTTTTTTTTCTTTTTTCTTCTTTTTCTTTTTCCTTTTCATTTTCTTTTTCTTTTTCTTCTTTTTCTGCTTCTTTTTCTTTTTCTTCTTCTTTTTCTTCTTCTTTTTCTTCTTATTTTTCTTCTTCTTCTTTTTCTTCATCTTTTCTTCCTCTCTTTTCCCCTTTTCCTCTCGCTCTCTCTCTCTCATCTTACTGTTTCGTCACATCTTATGTATCTTAATCTGTCATAGTGGATTATTTGGGATATTGTTAGTATTAATTTAATTTTAGGTTATTAATAATATTTATTAAAAATATTGAATTTTAAATATTCATTTGATTATATTATATTATATATATATATTATTATGATTTTATTATTGATTATTATTATTATGTTATTATT
>JABUQX010097822.1:7500-10000 GCA_015478945.1 Trachelipus rathkii | reverse complement strand
TAATATATATATAATATATATATATATAGTAATACGGTATATTATATGATATATATATATATAGAATATATATATATATATATATATATATATGCGTGTGTTTGTTTTCAATGCTCCATTTGGAAATTGGAGAAAGTTCAGGGGTTAGTTGCTCCAATGTCGCCTCCCTAACTTGGGCCACTTGTTGTTAGGTTGGTCATCTTTCAATATGAAATGAGAAATAATGGGTGAAGCGTTCGGAAGAGGAGTCAATAGGCGAAGATGTCATGCAGAGGTCATTAATGAAAAGTAGAAAAAGAGTTGGGTAAAGGACAGAACTTAGAGGAATACTTCTATTTATAGATTTAAAGGTTGAACAGTGGCAGTCTACAACTGCTGATATAGATCGGGGGAAAATGAAAACCAGAGTGAAGGTCACAGGGTCACAGAGAGAGAATGATACATACCGTAAGAGGAGAGTTAAGAAATCAAAGCTTTGTTCCAGATTCTAACGAAGGCTTTAGATGTGTCTGGCGCCACAGCAAAGGATTCACCGAAATTATGAATTGCTGAGGAGCAAGAATCGGAGTTAATGGAAATAAGATCGCCAGTAGAACATTTCTTATAAAAGTCATACTGGCTATTGGAGAAAAGATCTGAAGAAGTGAGGTGATAAAAAGTCTTTCTGTTTATAATAAATTTAAAACTTTAGAAAGAAGCTATAGGACAATAGTTTGAGGGATGAGTGGGGTCCTCTTTTTTCGACACATGCTGAATGAGCTCACGTTATCATTGGCAATGAATTGTCGAAGTAGATAAACAGACACTAAATAGTTTACCAAGGAAGGGTTCAAGCACAGAAGAACAAGTTTTGAGAACCTCATGAGAAATACTATCGGTACCGTAGGCCTTCTTAGTGTTAAGCTCATAGAGAGCGGGCATAACATCTTAAAAAGAAATTACAATGTTAGCCATGAATGAGTTGGAGGGGGTGAAGAAGGAGGAATAACACCTGAATCATCTAAGGTAGATACAGAGGCAAAGGTTTAAGCGAAGAATTCACATTTAGCAAAAGATAAAACGACAGTTGTGCCATCGGAAGATACTAGAGGAGGGAAATAGGAGGAATTAAAGTTATAGTTATAATTTTTTTTTTGCAGTATGCTAGAAAAGACGAGAGAAAAAGTCAGAGAGGTTATTGCATTTTCTACGGACAAAAAGGTTTTTAGTATCATGGATAATATATTTTGTTCAATTCCTGGAGGAAATATAAGTTATGTGAGTTTCTAGAGTTTGAAAAAAACGGTAATTCCTTATGGTAATGTTCCTGTAGCGAATAACATTAGAACAAACTAAGGTTTGGTAAGTTTAGTTGATGAGAAACAATGTGGAATGTATACCTCTAGGCCAGAGAGAATCACCTCTGCAATGCGCTCAGATGACTCCAATGGAACTTGCCTATGGAAATAGTAGTGATTCCATAGGAGATTAAAGAAGCTCCACCGCGAGTCCGACCAGTTAGTAGCACCGAAGTACCAAAGTATTGGAAGATATATAAGAGAATACAGATATAAAAAGGTGATCGGAGGAACTCGGAGTAGAAAAGACTTTAACAGAATAAAGAGAAGGATTAGAGGTTAAAAAAAGGTCAAGAATGTTGGTTCATGAATTGATCAATTGATCATCTTCACCCTCACTGATTGCATGTAGAATTTCACTTATGACGACAATGACAGGGGTGATAGTGCATAGTTTTGAAGTAGCGCTTGATGTTCCTTGTTTTACTTGAACTATTTAAGATTTGCATTTTTGAATTTCTTCACGCTTTCTGCCTACTCTAACTTTAACCCTCTCCGTAAAAAATCTGAGCAGTGAAAATTTTGTTCAAGATTCAAAAATATAGCTAAGGAATACAAGTCGTTGCTACCTCTGAAAGCAAGCCTTTTGCTAATTTTTCCCAATATCATCTCTCTCACCATTTTTATTCTTTGACAGTCATTGTCTGAGGACGCTAATTCTCTCTTCAGAATGGTTACGAGAGGGACGACGTCCGATATTGATAACGAGTTTTTTGCTGATTATCTTTTTAATATCTTTAATTAGAATATAATGATTCAGTTGGCTAGAATGGAAATGTGTATGTTGAGACATCTATTTTATCATTAGAGAGGCGGTTCAAGCAGTCAGACACAATAGGTTTTTATAACTTTACCATCATTTGCAGATTGCTTTTCCAGTGCAGTAGAAAGTCATGTATTACTGAAAGTTGTGGAACATTAATTCTATCCAGGCTTATCTTTAGTTCTTCTTGAGCCATGGTCGAATGATTAAAGTGTGTCGCAATTAATCTTCATTTTGAGAGAACTTCGCTGACTGATGTCTAATATATCACGCCATTTCTAATGATAAGATGCATTTGATGACTGACGGAGTTTGTTATTCACTCAAGAAAATAACGGAGCTTTCTTTACATTGGCAACAAGATCTCTCATGACATGATGAACATCATCTGGAGATATGT
>JABUQX010097820.1:0-22500 GCA_015478945.1 Trachelipus rathkii | reverse complement strand
GAATGTTATTTTTAGGGACAGTGTTACTTACCCATTCTTATTATATTTCGAAGGAATTGGAAACTTGTTTTTCAAAGTTGCTGCCTTAATATCATGCCTAGAAAAACCCCAGTTATGACCTTTTAGGGATCTCCATGCAGGTTTTTCCATATTATTCAAGTTTTCATTCAAAGTGATGGTCCTTCATTAGCTCCCTTATGTGTGGGCCTACGCAAAACTTACCCTCTTAATTTTAGCCTCACTGATCCTAGGAATTTCTTATTTACGTATATTTACCCTGAAACCACTTTTATCCACTCGCTTTTACAAATAATTTTCATAACCCGAGTTTTATGTAGCAAAGGACGTAAGATATACGAGATAGGTTTCACAAGTGTTTTGGAAAAATTAACATTTTCTTATTGCTAGGTTTATTAGTTTCTATTCTAGAGTCATTGCTTCTTGACAAAATGATTTTTGCCGAATCTCTTAGCCAGTTTTCCCGCTCGCAAGTAAACAGCAAATTTAGGTATTATCTTTGTTGGAGACCTTAACAAAAGTTAGCTATAACTTTTAAAATCGCCGCACAATATTCCAAGAATGCTGTTCGTATCGTATTTGCTATAACAAAAATTTATGTATGTCTAGTTCTCTTTTATATGGCTCAATATGTGCAATAGGAAGTTCAAAGGTTTCACATTTTCATTATGAAAAAGCACTGCTTTAAACTGGTTTAGAGATCTAAAACAATTCCATTCCTTAGGATCATGTCAGTCTCCAAATTCTCTCATTAATGAATCAACATCATGCAGTACAATACACTAAATTGCCGCTACCGAGAAAAGCGTCGGAACTTTCTTCTTCGCGTCGCGATAAAGAGAAATTGTTAGTTTCCTCTCAGGAAGAATTCCAACCTTTAATCTAGACAATAGTTCATGCCTGTTTGTCTTTACAGTAGATTCGCGACAAACTAGATCATTGAATTCATGCTTCGATTGATTCTATGATTTCTGTGGTACATTCCAATCATGTTAACAGGTCTTCACAATCGTCTCTGGGGGCGTAAATTTGCAAATCTTCTTCTCGGATTTCTGACAGGAGATATCCGATTTCAGGTGGTGCAGGGATAGGGAAGCTCTTCGCTGTGAGAACAGCCTAAATCAGCCGAAGCGTAGGTTCGATATTAATGGGTTTCCTGGTCTTGAATGTTATATTCCAGCATTTTTGTATGCAATATAAACAGTCCATTTGCGGATCCTCTTGTTCCCTCACATACCATTGGAATTGCAAATGGAATATGTCTGGACCGTTAAGCCAACCACTTAGTAATGTTACACAAGACGCCACAGTGCAAATAGAGGGCCAAGATTTATCTTGATCACCAAGCTTAATTTCAAAAATAAGTTTATTGCGTTTTTTATAAGAGTAATCAATCCTCATTTGGACTTCAACTGTACTCCCACAAAGAACAAAAATTCTTTTTGGATCATTTACAATTCGTGTCATTTTTAAACTTAAAGGATCTATCGTAAGTGAAATTAAACAATTTGAACGTAAATATAGTTTATATATTATAATATAATATATATTATATATATTTATATATATAATAAATATAAATTTATAATAATATAATATTAATATTATATAAATATAATATAATATATATATATATTTAATAATAATATATTATATATTATATATATTAATAATATATACATATATATATATATATATATATATATAATAATAATATTAAATATAATATATTATATTATATAATATATATATATATAATATAATAATTATATATATAATATACACGTATGAGACATTAATTTACCCTCATCTATAACTTTAGTTAATTATATTATATTATAACTTAAACACACCTAACTATATCAACTTAAACATCACCACACAATTAACACCTTAATATCCACACACTCAATACCACACATAAATCTATAAACTCGTTCACACTACCAAAACCACATGAAGGCCATCTAATTAACACTTCAACTCTGGCAGAAATTATAGAGTGCGACGTGTGTACATGCATCTCTATAATCTATTTACTTATATCAATGTGTAAAAGTTTCGGATATTTGAACTACTAATATAAGAGCTGCTATTCGTCGTTTTTTTTATCACAGCACTCTCTCATCTCTCGGCATACACACACTCACACTACTAATCTATTATAAGACTAGACTGTTTCTACAATCATACCAACAATTCTATGTGTTTAACTATAACAATACAGACTTACATACACTCACACACAGATACCACAACACACACAACCACTTGAACGCACCGCCAACACTCTACACCATAATAACGTTAATAGATTTAATATTCCGAAACTTACTATTTATAGCCTTCTTTTATTAATATACTGTACACTTATAAAATTACTACTTCCAACAGATATAACTCAAAATGATTTACATAAAGTTTCCTTAAATCCTCTATTAAAAGTACAATCCATGTAGATCATCATGAACAAAACAAGTTTATTATTAACTGTTCACTATACTCTTTTGTTATAAAGAATATACTATAACTATCTATTAAGTTTTTAAATATATAAAACACTAAAACTATTTGTTTATAAAATTTTCTTATGAATATTTTTTCTCAGGAGACGGGGTTAAGACCAGAATTTAACTGGGTCAAAATTATTTTTGTAAAGCAGCCCTGTAACAATTACCTCATAATAAGATCAACAAATAAACGCTGATGTAACTAATGGCACGTTCCAATAAATATTTTAAAATTTAAAGCAGTATAACGTAAAAATATATGTACCAAATCCTATGATTAAGAGCAAAATCGTTAATTATAAAGAATGCTTAAAACAACATGAATAAAAACTCAAGAATTAAGTTTCCTTCTCTTGCTAACAGCAATAACATGGATAATTTCTACAAAAATACAAAGATTCTAAAGAATTTTAAAACTACTCAGCGATCTTCACTTACCCGATTTATTTATTTTTCGATGATTCAGGATTTTATACACTAAATGAGTGCAACATGTGTATCTATTAAGATATATTCAATCTTGTGCTTAATTATTATATTATTAGTTTTATTCTATTAGAATTATTATTTATATTATTAGTTATTCTTTATATTATTATTATTATTAATTAATTATTAGTTATTTATTATTATATTAGTTTTCCTTAAATTGTTATTGAGTTATTAACATTTGACATCTATTCAGTAGAAAACACAAACCCACTACTCCTTAGCAGATTACGAAAACTAACCTCCAGTCTGAAAATGATGTTGGAACTATTAGTTACTTATATCGCCTTAATAATTTAGTAGATAATCTATTTGTTTAGAACCCGGTAAATAGGGATTAGCCTACATTCCAAATAGAGGATTCAAAATATATATTATTAACTGTACCTTTTTCTGTAAATGTGATATAGCAATAACTATACGTTAAGGCCATAAAAATCTTTCAGGATAAAAACCTTTTTGATTTCCAATGCTTAGATTATTTATGAGTACTTATAACAGTTTCACAAATAGAGTTATAAAATTCACAGTATAGACTAAATCAAATTTTATTCATTATTATTTTTATAAATTAATTTCAAAAATGAATCATGCTGGTTATAATCGTGAAAGATATCTTATTATTAAAAGTATCAATATAGTACATAGGTAATGAAGGTAAATGATTACCTACTTAATTGTGATTTATCGTAATTAATCCTTATCTCTTAATAAGGACCTCGTACTTGAATGATTATGTCGAGAATTATATTATTTATCGTCTTTTATGGAAAATTAACTTTTCTTTAACTTGTGATATTTCAGGTTGATGATTTAATTATCTTTTAGACCCCACTCATAAAATCATTAGTCATTTTAGCTGTTAAGACGTGCACAAGTTATCTAATTTGTATTAAAAGTGTTTTAATTTTTATTACTATAGTGTATAATTATTAAAATTTATTAAATAATACTTATAATGAGATAATTTATTTAATTTCACTAGGAATAGAATATAATTAATCCCACTAGAATTATATAGTAGATCACGTAAGCAAAAAACGCAAGAGCAATCCACGCAAGCCGACCCGGTGCGGAACCGACGCATTGAACCCCCGGAGTGATATATTATCTACCGTCTCGACTAGAAAATATGGCGGCGTATGTATTTCAATATATATGAAGGCATACATACTAGAGTTGAAATCTTTGGACAACACCCCAATAATTCCACTCACAGTAATAGTATAGATATTAGTGATTTGAGACTGTATCAAAGTATATTTACGAACCTTAAACATGATGTTCCATGCGTCATATAGTTTATTTAATTACCAGGTATATCTCAGTGTTTATTACAAACCAATGGAGAATATTCTCAGGATGGGTTGCGAATGCATATACACACATCTGATATAGAAAGTATAGAAGTTACAATCACTTCAACATATAATCTTGATAGTATCATGATATTATAATTACATTATTCAGGAATCTCATAATAACGAGTAAATTACGTGTTCACAACGAGGTAAATATATTATATATGCATGTATACACATGTATATTTAATAATAAATGAGAAGTAATTAATTAAATAATATATTTAAGGATATAAACAACTTGATTTCATAACTCATACATAGTAGAATAAGATTAAACCGTATAAAGATCATACCATTGAATAGGAGATATGGAATGGGATATACGTAAAATTTTGCATATATACTTATAATATGTGTACTTTAGTTGCACACATACATAACTTGTATAACAAAATGTCACATATAACAGTAAAAATAAGATCTTAACATACTCCAATCAATAAGAGGGAACATAATATCCTACTTCACAAGCACTATAAAGTTATGTTTTCTAATATCTCTTTAGGACTTCTAACTTGGGGCAATATACTTATTAGTTGTCCAACAGTATAACAAAAAAAATTTTTATTCAAATCTAAATGTATTTTCAAAAAACTTTACTCATGAGAAATTGCAGTATATATTTTATAATTAAATAATTAACATGTTTCAAGTGATAACAATACAAAATGTATATAGATCTCCGTGTCTTTAATATATAAAAACCTTCACTTACAGATAGGAAAATACCAAAAAATACAAACTTAAATATGTGAATAGAAACTGTAACAACCCGAGCGAAATTGGAAAAAAAATGATCGCCAAAAAAGACACAAATTATTGCGAATTCACAGTTACTGCTATCGCTGACGCCCGGGTTCAATGCCGTCTGTTTCCCGCACTCGAGTCGCCGGAGTGCGTAGACCTGTTGTCAGTTTTGAAGCTTCCACGCAATCTCTATAAATATGTGAAATTAATTAGTGTATTACATTAATTCTATAAAGTAATACTATACCCTCGCTCAAGATAGAGAAAATTAAAATGCAAACATAAACGTTTATTTCTTGCAAATGTAATCTAAGACCTTATCTATCGTAAGACATTATTAAATTACACTTCTAAATTACAAATAACTCAATTTAAACTTCGTGCACGACCTTAACAGCTAAATATGACTTATATTGATTTTAATTAGCATGAGCGGTTGTGCTGGTACTTAAATATTATATAAGACACACCTGATCAATACATTTGTAAGACACTCAAACTTTACAAAGAGTATAGAAAATCTCGTACCAAGAGTGCACAACCAAGCGTCATATAGAGATAAAGATTACTCCGACCAATCACAATAAGGAAAACATTCCTTTTACTGCTAACCGTAATCTATACCCGACTCCAGCATGTTCGTTATGAAACTTATTAAATACAATGACATCTCAAAATAAACTAATAGCTCATGTCTATATGAAATAACCTTTTGATGGTCAGGTATTAAATCAGCAATGGTCAACCCCAATACCAGAATTCTATAATGCCGTGTGTAGTACCAACGCTATTAATTGCTCCCGAACAAACATGAACAGGGAATACAAAAGTCCTTTGACAAATAATTATGTTGACTAGCGTGGTGTGATGCCGAAATCATCTCCTCCCGGGTTAGCGAACAATAAGGCATATTTTACCGACCATATAAAAAGATAATTGTTAATTTTCGAGAAACCTACATCATTACGTTTCGAAACCGCAAGCGAACGTCTTAGGGTTTTATCTGTGAGTGAAAATTAATGTATACACAAGATCATAAATACCATATATAAGAGCCATAATCCGTGTTAATATAAACTTGAAGAAGTGTCATAACATCGAATGCTATCCGACTACAACTATAAGTCGTAAGAATGAAAATGCTTATTCCTGAAATAAACCACACTTTAGCCCCACAAACTATTCTACATTGAAAACATTCATGTAGTCAAATGAACTAAAAAACATCTGTTTCATATAAACTATACTACGTAACCATTAGCTAAGATAGAGTAATGATTCTGCACCTCCACGGTCAACCAAAATAGAGAACAAAAATAGCACGAGCTATGAGATATGAGCCTAGAGTTGGTGATAAGGGATCTCATGAACCCTTTGACTCGATGTGATATGTCTATATTCAGTACCGATAACATAGAATATATGTTTTAATACAATGAGAGCAATTTATAAAATTTTATGAAGATCTGGATCAGAAACCTTAAGTGCACAATCAGAGCATTTATTAAACCCCCAAAAAAGTAGAAAGTTATATATCTGAAATAATCTCTATGTTTCCTACAAAGTTAAAACAGACAGAAGAAGTACAATGAAAATCTGATTCGAATATCTAATTATGTTAAGGTTAAAAAGTTAAGTGAATCATGCTAAATACTTAGAAGAGAGTGCTGAGACTTTAAACAATATTATAACTTCTAATTTAATTAAACTTAAATCGCAGTATTACGTCATAATGGCCGAATCTGCCGTAAAGAAGATATTCTCTGACGCTTTCTTTCTCGCGATAGACTGGCCGAATTTATAGTGAAGGGTTGATTAATGTGATCTCGATTGTTTGTTGTGCATTCAAAATGTAAAATGAGAGAATTTGGCAGACGAGCACTAGACATGACCTAAGAAATGTGAGAAGATTGCTTTAGTGTAGTAATAAATGACTTCTGTGGGTAATCAAATCTTGTTAGAGACTGCAACTGTATAGTAGATTGTGTGTGTAAGCTCGTCAAAGTAACTGTAGTTGTGATGTCTAGTTAAAATCCCTGTGTTGCTCGATAATAGAAATATAGATGTGTATGTGAAACAGTGCGTAAGTATTCTCTGTGACTTACCGTATAATCGTATGTTTGCTCGTGATGTGTGAAGAGTAAAAAATCTCCCACTATAAAGATATGTCCGGTAGGTAAGTAGCTGAAGCATGAAAATTAAGTTAATATGATATATAAAACTACGTAGAATACTGAACAAGTGCCAATCTGGTAATGTGTGAGTATTTAAGTAGAATATACTAAGCACGAGTCGATATTAATAGAAGAGTAAGGTGTATAGCACTTTCTGTATAAAGTTCTCCAACAAAGAGTATACATAAATTTTGCTGTTTCCTAGCGATGCGATATTGTGTGGTGACCCGTGCTGTCTGATAATGACAGAGAGATCTGAGCACAGTCATATAAAATATACAATGATATTTGCAGATTATAGTGAATGATGGGGATAAGATGTCTACATAGTGAAATGATCGCAGATAATGAATAAGTTCTAAGTGTGTTGTGTAGTGAGATACCTAGCAGAAATAAATCGAAGTAGTGTAGAGTTTGTTCACACACTCGTGAAACCTACATCTCGTGTGTATATCTTTTAGCGTGCGTCATTTCTAAATTATAGTCAATCAATCAATAGCATGATCAGTACAATAAAAGCTATAGTATATATGAAAAAAAATTATATGAATAAAAATATACACAATAATATGAAAGATAAAAAAATTAATAAGAGTAAGTTAAAAAGTATTAAACAAAATAAAAAACATAAGTTAATAAACACACCACACTCAGTAAAACATATGAGTGTTGTAAAGTAACGTATAAACATATAGATAGAAGACAGTATATACACATGAGTTTAAGCCAGCTCAAACATGAGTCCTAAAGAGAGATCACACACGCAGAGACTCGAGAAGAGTAGAAAAATATCACCACACCCAGCCATCCACGCCTCGCGCCCCCCCCTTGGTATTATGTGCACCACGCGTCGTGATTGACTCAATCACTACTGCACTTATAAAAGTCGATGTAGAGTGAGATCATAAATGTATAGATTGATACAAGCATACGTATCATAATTGGATATAGAAGACCCAGTAATAAACGAGTGATTAAAGCATATTAATTAATTATGAAAACAAACGCCTTCGTTAATCCCCCATGATGACTCACAGCGTGTACATCTAAAATTGATTTAAGTTTTTCACTGTCATCTGTCATGCAATGCTAATACAATATATGATAATAAAGAGTTCTAGCGAGCTAAAAACATAATATGAGTTATAATGTGACATGAGAGAACCATGCAGCAGAGCTTATACATAAAGCACTCAGTAAAACAACCACGTGCTAGATATAATCATGAAAGATTAGCCATACTATTATCGTGCCCTTGCCCAAATGTAAGCATTCCTCTATATGTTTCTTTTATAATGTAATAACACGTAATGATTATTTAAAGCCATGCACAAAAACATTAATGAGGATGAAGAGGTAGCCCTAAGAGTAACTATTGAAAACCGTCTCAATAAGACAAGATAAAGCAGAGCATTCCTTCATTCACACCTTCGCATACTTCATTTCCTAACTGCAATCTACGTGCTGCCTTATCAAAAAGCAACTTATGAAGCCCTATATTGCTAATATGCTGAGATACTCTACTTATTAATTACTTCCACACCAAGAATTTACTGCTTAAGTATTAATTTTATAATATGATTTTAAAGCAGTAAAAACATATTAGGATTAAAGCAGTTAAAACATGAGTTAAAGCAGTAAAGCATAAACAAGCATACAATCCGTTATGTGTCTAACGTAACACCTCTATAGCATATATCACGTAACCTTAATAAAACGTTATTATCATTTTATTTTATTAAAATTAAAATTACTAAAATAAAAATTTAAAAGCATGATATTGTCTGCCAAGCCACTTCTGGTATTCTGACCGGGGACTTAAAAAGATCACTGGACTTAATCCATCCACAGACCTATTCAAATTCTGTGGTTCTGATTTTCAATTCATTACTTTTATACATACTTATATATTATATAATGAGACATACTACTAATGTTAATCGTTAATTAGCTACGCTGTTTCGCTGCGTAGTAAGGGTAAATATCAATACTATATACATAGCAGTTACTCGACTTCTAAATCTGATAATTTATTCTCATTGAGAGACCATATTCTCAAAATATTCTATAATTTCCGTTCTAGATATACATTATACATCATGATCATGTGACATTTTAATTTCTACCAACTAAAGTTACAATAATGGTTCCTATGCTGTATAAGTTAAATGCCGGTAAATGCATATATTCATGGCATAATAGCGCCTATACATAAACTTCACTAGAATGATAAAACATCCAACAATTTACTTTATCTCACTCATTAATTCACTAGTACTAAATATTTTACAAAATAATTTATATGTCGTATATATATATATAAGCATCAGACTTACTATCTAAATAATAATGCTGGTAGACTTCTGATTCAATGATCATTGCGCATTTCAAGGTAACGGTATATTCTGTTGAAGCTAACGACGGCGTATAATAATTAGTAAGTATAGTATGTAGTAATTCTTTTTAGAATCAAAGGGCGCCCCACTCTTAAAACAAATCCTTTCTCTGCAGTCCAAATCCAAGCTGGATATGCATTTATGAATGATGAATTATCAAATGAGCGAAGGCAAATCATGTGATTGCATACTTGTATTTCTTTCTTTCACACAATTTTTTTTTAAAAAATATGAAGGTGTGTTAGAATAAATATGTCGCGAATATAAGATAAATGTAAGCTGTAATGAGTATCTATGATTAAAGTTAGATTTATAGTAGAGTGGAATCAGTATCAGATTAGTAAGTGTAGATGGAGTAATGTAAAATTATGCATTACATAATGGAATAATAATTAATAATAATATGTAGTTGTTATAAAGCCTAGTAATAAGTTGTAGATAAAATACATTAAGGAGGAGTGTATGATTGATATAGATGAGGAGTATTATATAATTAGTTAATAATAATATAATAATTATAACTTGCGGTGCGCGTGTGAGAATAAGTAGTTCAAATATGTTGTGTCTAATGAGTGAATGATAATGTATTAGTATATGGGATGTAATAGTGTGATGAATATTTATTACTCAGATGGTTAGTAATATTGTGATATATTATAAGTAGTAAGGTGTACATAGATTTGTCAAGTTAATATTACTAATTATGTGGTGTGCTCATATAGATTTGTATAAAAAGTAGTATAATCTTATGACGTAGATTGTAGTTAGATTATATAATAAATAATATATAATAATACATATAATACCATGTTCACAGATAATAATAATAATATACATTAATAATAATAATCCAATATATTAATGAATCCGAGTCAGTTAGATAGATAATAGTTTATCGTGTAAAGGATTTGCTATATGTATATATATGATAATAACTAATCAAAAAATAAACTAATAATTAGTGTCTGAGATAGTGATATATAGATAGCGAGATAATTATTAATTCTACATCATACTCATCTCTCTAATCTCTCATCGATATACATAAATTAAATAATTAAATATTAATAATACTATAACAATAATAAATTAAGAATAATATATTAATAATATTAATACTAATAATTAAAATAAATAAATATATATATAAATAATAATAATAATAAATAATAATAATATAATA
This sequence comes from Trachelipus rathkii, assembly GCA_015478945.1. Classification (NCBI taxonomy): domain Eukaryota; kingdom Metazoa; phylum Arthropoda; class Malacostraca; order Isopoda; family Trachelipodidae; genus Trachelipus; species Trachelipus rathkii. The sequence continues at coordinate 11,619 of JABUQX010097820.1, read as the reverse complement.
AAATAAATAATATAATTAAATATATATAAATATAAATAAAGTATAAAATAATATATATATTAATAAATTCAAATTGATAGAAAATTATCACCAGTATATATTATTATGGGAAAATTTATATAGATAATTATGAGTATTCCAAATTTTTGAGATTAAATTGATATAAGATTCTTTTATATAAGGACTAAAATGTATATATATATCATATATGGACATCAGACACGTAAGAGCCAACAATCTATTATTAATCCTATACACTCAACTTAAAATGCATATGAATTATACTAGTTCCAGTTCGGTCAAAATAGAACTAATTAGATCACTCTATATTTAATATTCACACACAGCTAAAATTAAATTAATATTCATTATGAACTGGTAGATGGTAGAAGACACAAGAAAATAAAAGATGAATTATAGCAGACATAGATTGAACCATATTAGTATTATGCGCGAAAGTCTGAACTGATCATATACATTAAAAATAGAGTATTAAAATAGACATATACACAATCGCACCATAATCACACTTAAAAAGAAGTGAATAATCCACATAAAGGGTTTCAGAATAAGTTAAGATACCACATGTGAATAACAATAATACATATAAATCCACCATAAACCATAAACAAAATTAATAAATGCAAAATAAATACTCCAATATCCAGAACAGTACAAAGAGTTAGAATACATGATTATATATCAATATTATTATTATAATCATAATTATATATATATTATAATATATATATATATATATTATTATAATATATATATATATTATAATATTACTTATAATATTATATTAATATTATATATTATAACTAATTATATATATATATATCAATTATATTTATATATAATATATACATACACGTGTATAAACTAGAGCTCATAGCAAGAAAACACTAATGGTATTAAGGAGATTGTTAGATAAAACCTCCTTGGAGACTCAGAGCACAGACAGATAAAGCAATTCACGTTGAATGGAATGGGTATATGATACATACTATGATGAATGAGTAACGGTATACGGTAGGAGTGGAATACGGATGAGGATGATGAGGGTCTGTACTTATCATTATGTGTAGATATTCAAGGGAATGTGTATGATGTCTAATGGATGGCATACTGGATATAAATATACATTCATTATCCGATGTATAAAATAACTGAAATATTATTCGTAGCAATAAATAAGGAATTCATGAAGTTATGAATAGTTATAGAAAAAAACTGAGTATGCGAAACACAAAAAAAAAACTATTACCATGCAATGGTCAGTATTGTCGTGCGGCGCTACGGTTCTCAGTTGGACTCTGACGGGCTTTCTGATTAAACTAAAACGCTAGTTGTAAACTCTCCGAACGCACCCTCTCCCCCTTAAGGGAGGTGTAAAATCGCGATAAAAAATAAATAAAATAAAAATAATTGATTAAAAAAAACAAAACCCATGAAAATAAATATGTATTAAATAAAAAATAATATATAATATCCTACACTGACCATGCACGATTTGATCATCACTACTGTCATGTGTTCACACCTTACCACTTTGTGAACATATTGACATACTCACGTTGTGCATAGAAATTTCAAGACAGCAAATCAACATCTATCACTTAATACATTTCTCCACTATTCACATTCCTTTTTATTACTTAGTAGTTCAGATTTGAATCAAATACTTCTGATACATTAGTTTCGGTACTAAAATGTATACAGTAAACACTATTTCAATGGGAATCACTTATTCTCATGTTCCAAGAGATATACGTTAACATTGTTTCCAGTCATTAAGTCCATAGAGATAAGTTACTGCCGTGGTATTAAATAAATTTAGCACACAGAGCAGTACACTTTTACAGACATTCTGGAAAATCAGTAGCCACACTCGTTAATGTTCTTCAGCATTTGTACTCTCGGAAGATAGTGGTGAATGGAAAGAGTAACAAGCATAAACTTTACTTATTTTTTCAAAATACCAGAAAAGGTTCAGTGAGAGTTATCAGAAAGAATGCATTTTCAGCAAAAAAGCTAGGTAGGGTTTTTAGTGTTACTTGGAATAGATTTGGCACGGTTCCTGGTTGAAATATAAGATGCAAGAGTTTCTAGTTTGAAGAAGCAATCCCTGAAGGGAGCGTCCCTGTGTCGAATAACACTAGAACAAGCAGCTAAATCAAAAGGTTTTTCTTTTAGTTAAAGGGAAAGAATAAGGAATGTACTTCTCCATGTGAGAGAGAATCTCCTCGACTATGAGTTATGCAGATTCCAAAGGACTCCTCACACGGACCACGGCAGCAGTATCATTCTATGGCAAATCAAACAAGTATGACCCAAAGTCTTCTTCTGACCTGTTACCAGCACATAAGTCTCCTCAACGCAGGCAGAAGACTAAGAGATACAACAGAATATCGAAATGATAAGGTGATCGAAGGAGCTCTGAGGAGGGAAGAGTTTACCAAAATAAGGAGAAAGATTAGGGGTTAGGAAAAGGTCTAGAATGTTGTTGGGTTCGTCTCCAAGACAAGTAAGGAGCTCAACCAACTGATCAAAAAATACTAAATAAATTTAACTCTTTTCTTTCAATCTTAGCTATTTATGTAAAGAGAACTAAAGGATGTCAAATCTTAATAAAAATCTGATCTAAGACTATATAAATTTTATTAGAAAGGGATTTTTAAACGTATTTGTACAACAAATTTACAATTTCACAAATCAATACTACTGCTTTTAAACGTTTTAATAATGCTAAATATTAGCTAATTAAAACTTAAAATTAATTCCTGATGTTTCAAGAATTTGCTAATCTATCAATACTTAATACCCGATGTTATAACATGAATACAATAAATAAGTGTTTAAAAAGACATGAATTTTATGTGACTTTCCTTAAAACAAATATAGGAAGATATAAATAAAAATTATAACGTTTACTATTTACAAAATTTTTAATACTATTTTCTATACGTAGAAATATGAATTCTTCTAATTTAAATAATTATCTAAAATTTGCATTTTTTGGAATGATCTGCTAAAATATTCATACGGAAGAATACTCTACCGCAGACACAAGGAAAAGAAGGTTTAGTAGGATGCTTCAATCGAAGATGCGACTGCAGCATTATGAGAGGCCGATGAATTTCGAAGCAGAAAGGGCATGTAAAAGGTGTTAAACTCTGTTGACTTTCTTGCAGATTTTCGTTAGAAGTTCCGTCGGATTCTCCTGGGTTAAAAGGCTTACTAGTAATATCTTCAAAGGGATTTGGCGATTCACTAACGAGTTGATTCTGAACGGATCCACTGGCGAGTTGGTTTTGAATATTTGGAGAAACACTTTCTGATTCTCTTTCATTATGAGTTGGTGATGAATTTGAGGTAGTGGCAGGTAAATTTTGTTCATCATCATCATCATCTTTCTCTACCTCTTCGTCACTTCGAACCTCCTATTTAGGAAATAAAAATCATAAGTCACCTACAATTACGTTAATGTTACTTAAATTAATTAATGACATTTTCAAATTAAGAAAAATGACAAATTTTTAAAGAGAAATTTGGGAATCGAGGAAACAAAAAAACTGACAATCTGAAACATATTTATCTTACCTCTTTTACACATGCCATGTTTGTATTTAGAAAATCTAGAGGATCAATGCGTCCTTGGGAATCATTTGTATCTTCATTCATAGCTTCATCGTCATCGTCGTCGGCATTGTCATGTTCCATTTGTTGCTGTGGTTGTTGTTGCTGATGCTGATGCTGATGCTGGTGGTCCTGTTCCTGTTGTTGCTGGTCTTGCTCCTGTTGCTGCTGCGGAATAGCTTCTTGATTTTGTTTCTGGAAATGCCTTTTGGAATAGGAATGGCTAACACTGGTGTTGAAATTAGGAATTCTGGTAGCTGCTGGGAAACCATGAACTTGACTCATTATTCCACTGGCTCCGCTTGTAGTTTCTGAAGGGCTTAGTCCAGTTACTTGAAGTATTTCTGCAGTCTTCAATAAACTCGACAGATCTGACGCAGCAACTGTCATCTCTCCCCTATAAAATTTAGTAAGAATAAAAATAAAAAATATAACCAAAATAATAACACTTTCACGTTTTATACACCATTTTTTTTAGTAAATGATATTACCGTAAAATATAATAACATAATGGAATTTTATTTTTTAAAGCAAATAATGGTAAATGCTTTATTAGGAAAATATACTATCCTCTCAATATTAAGTGTTAAATAAAGATCTTACCTGTAGATGTAACTGATAATACTGTTAAGTTCTTCAAAGCGAATATCTCTTGGCATTATGATAATTGGATGCTGGCAAGGATTGGACTTCAATACGCTTCGAAAATATGGACTCACTGCAGACAACACAGACTGTATGCATAAAGTATAATAAAAATTACATGACTTATATGTATAATGAAATAAAAATAAGTAATGTAAAATATAACAGTCATATTCATTAAGCATGCCTTTAGCACTTAATTTAAAGTCTCTTGTTTGAAAGGCAAGAAGGATTTTATAACTTTAACAACTCATAGTGAATCTAAATATTATAATATACAAAGTTAATTCACCTACACCTTTTCAATGGATAAAACACTTTTAAAATGCAAACTGCCATAGTTTTGTACTTAAAAATTTAAGAACAAAGTTCATAAATTCTTTTGGGACTTTTTTTTATTACTTATGAAAAAAAGTTTCACAATTACACGTTATTTCTGGCATAAAAATTAAAATAAAAATAAAAATATAAACTGCGACCAAATAAGTTATGCTGCTCCTCAAATTTAAAAGATTTACAATTTATTAAACTCCGAACATATAATAAAAATATGCAAAGTTTCTTGATGGTAGATTGCACACGTGTGTGTGTGTGTGTGTGTGTGTGTGTGTGTGTGTGAAAGGTTTACTGAGGTCACAGTGAGGTGTAAAACATTTCTTCAAATTAAAATTTTGTCACGGACCAAGTCATTAATTAGGTGGTTTGTCACTCATAAGGATAACCAATTATGAAGTAAGCAAATTGTCACATCACTTTTAACCTTAAACAATCATATCAAATCACTACAAAAATTTTAACACATTTCCACTACATACTTTTATTTCCCATCGTTTTATTTTTTTTTTTAAAACTATTCAACAACACCACAAACATACGATTAACCCACTACTACACTGCTAATTTGAATAATGAATATAATAATTGAGTGATGATGATAGATAGACATTAGATAGAACTCATCACAGATAATGTTCTACTATGTAATCCTAGTACACAGTCACGACTTAGTCCCTTGTATTTTTACCAAGACCTTCTTACTCGCTCCTTGTGAGCCTTGATCGCAGCTTTTTGTTATCTCCTCTTGCGCCGTGTTAGATGCAGTCACGCACTTAATAATCTTCTTCATTAGAACATACAGATACTTCGTCTCCTCTCAGCAAGTATCCGTTCACACGTTATTTTCACTCACGAACACAAATAAGCGTCAGACAATGATATGTTTCGTTGAAGTACACGTAATCAGTTTGTAACTTTTGCCTAATCAAATAAAAGAAGCACACATTTAATTATCTCATTATTATTATTATCTATAGTATGGTTCCAATTGCTATTATTATTTCATTATTAACTTATTCATTATTATTTAATTATTATTAATATTATTATTATTATTATAATTATTATTATTATATATATATATTATATAATATATATATATATATATATATACCATAAAACTAATTCTATATATATATATAATAATATATATATATATATATATATATATATATATATATATTAAATTAATATAATCATATGACGATATTACATTTAATATGGGGATAGAATTACCCATCTCCTTCTCGTGGTATCCTTCGGGCAATGTCACCAGTGGTGATAGCTAAACGATAGGTAACAGAATGCCGAGGTTTGGTCGTTGAGCGGAGGATTGAGTTGTTGAATTGAGGATGATTGGCCTCTCGCGTAGGTATCATCTTCTTCAACACCAATTTTATGTTGCTTATGGAAGAGATGGAGATAACTTTGGGCAATGAGGATTACTGGGTTTCTAGCATTCAGATCCTGTAATGCCAAAAGTGCACTGCGAGAATCAAAATATAGTACGTATGAAGTGTTTCCGTTAATATGGAGGATCCTGACATAGCTAGTAGAAGTGCCATAAATTTACGCCGTGACAACTAAAGAATGAAAAGGAACGGTGAACATGAGTGGTTGCGCTATGTGTGGAAATGGCTAGATGATAGACTGGCATGTGGGTTGGAGAAAGAAATGGAGGGGAGAAGAGCGATAGTTGAAAAATTTTGATTATGAGTTGACCTAGTGGTATACAGACTATGGTAGGACTTACCTGTGTGTGTGAGTCCTGAGAGAATTCCTAAGTGGTTAATTTTAATTATTGTGTGGTTGTGCGTACTGGTAACCCATTCTGAAAGGAAACCGTTGAAGAGAGTCACTAGATTTTTTTTGGAATAATCTGAATGTGTTTTGGACAGGGGGTGAGTAGGAGCTCAGATTGATAGTGTTGGGGGATATGAATGGTTGGATATGTGATTCAAAAAGGGATGGTATAACAGGTGGTTTTGGGGTGGCGGGAAGAAAATTGAGATATATGGTTATGGTTCAAAAAGAGTGATTTGTTTTCTGTGGGAGAGAAGGTAAATGGTGTGTAGAATAACTTTCTATTAAAACTACAAAGAGATGTATCCATAAGTATACTAGAGTATGTGTAGGTAGAGATGGGTATCGAAGTGAAAAGTGTGATTGATTCTGTGTTGTTGAAGAAGGAGATGTTTGAAAGTATGCGTAGAAATGTTAAATCAGTGAGGGTTTAGGAAAAACTGGGATTTATCGGATATCTATGTTTTTGTTCTATATAAATTAAGTTAGTGGGGGGGCTTGGATGGAGAGAAGGTGATAACGGAAGGGAAAGTGGGTAAATTAAGGTGAGAAGTTAAAGTGAACGAAGGTTAATAAGGATCAGTATATAAGAGCGCTCCGCTCGCAAGTAATCAGTTGATTGTGAACAAGTTGAAACTGAACAAATTGGGAGCAAATTAAAGGAAGCAATTGTTAGCACTTAGAATGTAAAAAAAGTATGTGGATGTGCTAAGGTTGGAAGTTAGAATGTTAACAGTGAGTGTGGAATGAAGAGGTGATGCATTAAGCGGTTAAAAGTAAAATAGAAGCGTGGCTTGAATGTACTGAATTAGAATTTGATTGAGTTTCAGAAAAGAAAGTAGTTCTTTTTAGAGAGCAAGGATAGAGAAAAAGAGAATACCTAAAAGGTGCATACGTGAGAAAAGTTTAAGAGGTAAACTAATAATGAATCAGTTTGAGAGGAGTGATGAAATTGGGGAACAGATATTAAAACAAGTGAAATATGAGGCATCTTCTGGAAAGGAAGCGCGAAAAGTTAGAGTGAGAATAAGGGACTCTTGCTCAGATATTAATGATATGGATTAACGCTTTTGTTTTGCAATTTAAACACGTTCTTTAAAAACTAAAGCGGGATAAGAACATTCGAAAATCTGCAATAATATTGACAGTAATGAAGGAAGAGGTGATAGTGAATGTGGTTGGGTTTGATGGTGCCAATAGAAGGCATAGGTTTCTTGGGGACTTGACGCGCTTTATTAGGCAACGAGGAGGAGGTAATGGGCTACGTGAGAATAGTTGAAGATATGGTAAATCTGCAGGTATAGGATGAATTACAAGTGAATGACAAGAACGGAGGCGACATGGGTGCATTCTGATTGGATTTTGGAAGTTGGTGTAAAATTAAAGCGTTTATGGAGGCGTATAGTTCCTAAGGGATTGGGAGAAGAAGCAGTAATAGTACCTTATATAAAGCGCAATATAGAGATAAGGGAAAAACTGTAGAAAATTTACGGCGGGGAAATAATTTTTAATAGTGTTGTAGGAAATGACTATAATGCTGGTATTTCTTTGGTCGAAAGAGTGGAGTCCGAGGTGGACTGAAAAGGACTGATTGGTGAAGAACAAGGAGTGCTTAGAGTGGTAGAGGATGTGTACGGCGTTTATCTTTAAATACAGACATTATTTTTACATTAAATATAAAATGATTGGGAAAAATGAGGGAGCTCGAATAAATTGTATTTAGGTTTTAAGTGGATTTGCAACAGGCGTATGATAGGGTTAATAGAGAAGCTCTATGGGCAGGTGTTAGTGTGATATATGGTGTTGGTGGTAGGCTCTTCTAATTGAAATCAAAAGTATGATAGAGGATAGTGAAGGGCGTGTGTAAGAATATAATGGTGTAAATGGATGAAATCTGTTTAGTATTAATAGCGGAGTGGAGCAGGTTTGGTCTTTGTTTTGATTGGTCATATTCATTTTAAGTATATGGATGGGGTTATTGAAAGAATTATGGTGGGGGGATGGCAGGAACTGGTGTTAGAATGATAGAGAAAAGAAGAGAGTGAGTGGAGGGTACCCTACTATTATATGCGGATGATTGGTTCTTTGTGGCGAATCTGAAAGTTTGAGAAGATTGGTAGAGAGATTGGCAAGGTTGTGTAAAAAGGAGGGGTTTGAAAGTAAACGTAGATAAGAGTGAAGGTTATGGTGTGAGTGAATACAGGCCCTCAGTTGTTAAGTTTAAATGTTAGAGTGGTTGAAGCAGGCTGGAACAAGTTGTCTGGAATTTAAGAATAATTTTAGAGGGTATGGTTTGGATGTGAATAGAGAGAACGGTGAGATAGGCTGAGGTGTATGTAGGAAAGGTATTGAATCGGCAGGAAAGCGTGGCCTGGGTGCAATTAAAATCGTTGGTGATGTAAAAGGACAAGTCTGGGATGTGCGCTTAGGGTACGTTGCATGAGGTATGTTTTACCTGTTTTGTTATTGTATAAGTAGTGAGACTATGGATCCTGGAATAAGAAGTATAGATCTAACGTTCAATGTGTTACAGATGGACAACTTTAGGGGCGTGCTAGGTGTGAGAAGAATTGATAAATGAGGAATGAAACATTTTAGAAGTTTGTGTGGTGTGAAGAAAGGGTTAACGAGAGAAAATTAATGAAGTATGTTGAGATGGTTTGGTATGTGGAAAGGATGAATGATAGTCGGTTTGTTATGCGGATGTATAGTGGTGAGCTTGATGGGAATCCGACCGACTGGGAGACACCGAAGAAAAAGTGGATTGAAGTCAGTAAAGGAATGTTTGCAGAAAGAGAAAATGTGAGTTTGGCGAGGCGAGAAGAACGGTGCTATGATAGGAGAGAATGCAGGGGGTTTGTAAGGGGAGTAATGGAGTTTGTGGCCCACCTAGGCCAGGGGAAGAACCCTACACTTACATTGACGATCCACCATAGTGAGGATCCTTCGCGATCCCGTCGCGGTCCCGTGAAACACTAGGGTGGATTTTTTCTGATTGCAGACGAGTTCTTACTATTTAATGGTAAGGCTTGAGAGAAATGTAAGGCTGGGCTTTCTTTTCGACTTGTGTCATATTATCCATACTGCTTTTTCTTTCCGAGCATTGTATAACGCACCTTACTTACCAATTTGGGGAAAAAAGGTGTAAGAAGAAGAAAGATTATATATTAATATTAGGGGTGTTCCGATAGAATGTGAAAATTTATCCAATATACCGGCCGGAAACCAGGAAATTAGCCCGTAAATCACAAAAAAAAATTCCGTCCAGAACCGGAATTTCTTATGAAACTTATTCTTTAACTATAAAGAAAATGTATAGAAATAAAAATATATTTTATATAATTTTTTAAATAAAAACCTATATTTAAGTACAATATAACGCAACTTCATGAACATATGGAAAATCATCATCTGGAAACTATTTTAATAAACAAAAATTTTAAATGTAAAGAGGGAGAGTCTTGTATTTTCTAGGTAAGCTAGAGGAATAAACCTAACAAAAGAGTTCATTGGTTTTAACAGGTGGCCATTTAGATAAATAAAACCCCTTTGAGGAGAGAGTAGACTCTAGGAATGACACACATAATCACAGGAAAATGAATGAATTTGTTAATCGCAATGATAAGTAGCCATAACTATTCACTAGTCACAAGAAGAGAAGGGGGTATTGCATAGAACTTAAATTGCCCATTTTACAACCCAATATCTTATTCCTATTTAGTAGAAAATAATTTTATGTAGAGAAGATGTTACGCTACTTCCCATACAGGAAATTATGATCAGCACTGTATTCGAGAAGTTATCTACGACTGATTCAGATATCATTTACTACAGATATATAGAGGCTAATTAATTCAAACGAGTCATTTAATTTTTAACTACTAATTCAACTTGGCTTAACCCAGAGATGTTTAAAAAAATGGACTGTTAACTCCATTGTAAGCTATTTCCAGGTTCTACATTCTGAATTAAATTGTTCTTTAAAAAAACTGTAATTATGATTGAAATAAAATTCACCTTTTCACAGAATACTTTTCATTTTTTGGGGTTTGATCATATACATAATGCAATAAATTTGGAAACTGATTAGCAGGCATATCTCAAGTTTTTTTGTTTTATTCATCAAAATTCAATTTGTTATTAAAGATGCCTTATTTTCTCAAAGAGCAGTGGGAATTTAATACAGAAATGTAGGAATATTTTGTTTACAACATTTCAATCATTCCAGTTTTTTTAAGCTGTAATGAACTTAAAATACAAAGACACTAGCCTTGGATCCACATCTTGCAAGCTCACTTATGCCAATTCACATGATGTTAATACAAGGTGGAATAGCACATTTTTGTTCTAGAAAGAATTGAAAGTTCTGAAAAGACCTCTGCAAGTTTATATTATGAACAATCAATCATTTTAAGCTTTGACTGCTAATCAAAACAAACAAACAATACTTGAAAAAATTCTACAGTAGTTTTTGCAAACACCATTTCTCCATGGTGTGTTACGGAAACGTAGGGAAGCGCTAAACTCAATTGAATATGATGCAATTATTCTCCATTTATGAGCTCTTCACAGCATATCTCTCAGAATCTGAGGTGACAGCAGGGTTCAGACGTTAAAAGAACAGCTGAAGAAGGCATTAAGAGTTTAGGGATTTATGAATAAAAAGGAAGAGAGATCAATAGACATATATCAAAGCAAGATAACTTTTTGAGAGTTTCAAGTACTGGTAAGTAAAACCCAAGATGCAACTGACGTTTCTTTCTAATGAAATAAGAGACAATGACGTAGAAAATGGGAGTGCTAAGAAAGAAAATGCAAAATAATTGAGGTAGAAAGTGATAATAGAGTGTTCTAGCAAGTTACAGAAAGAAAGGTTTTTCAGGCGCATCACGCATAAAGCCATCCATTTCAAAAACTAGCATTAATCTACATAAACCTTAGATTTGACAATGGAAATTAAGTACTTCAAAATCATCAGGAGCATTAAGAAAAGAAATTACTGGCAAAGTTATTGTAGCTGCTTTTTATAAAGTTTGAATGAAGAGTGGTGGAGAAGAGTAAAAGTGATGAAGTGTAAAAAAGGAAAAAGAAAAATGCAAGTGGCTCTTTAAAAAGTGAAATTCTTAAAGAAATTGAATTTTTTTTTTACCAGAAATCAGTTTCCAATCTGGGAAAAGAAGAATTACTGAATTG
>JABUQX010097819.1:12500-15000 GCA_015478945.1 Trachelipus rathkii | reverse complement strand
GAAGATGGAAAAAGCTATATCCATTAACAGCATATCCTTAAAGAATTTAAACTGCAGAAATAAAGCAACCTTCAACATCCAAGCCAGAAACTCTGTTTGAAATCATGAATTTAAACAGAAATAGAGCTTAATGAAAGTGTTTTGGATGAAAGAGCAAAATATCAAAAAGAAAAAAGAATCGATCCCTAAGATGATCCTCTAATGTGGTGGAGAGAGAACGAACATAACTTCAAAGAGTTGAAGATGATGGCTAAAAGATATTTGTCATGTCCATCTAGTAGTATACCAAGCGAGCAACTTTTCAGCGGTGCTGGATTAATTTATGACGAGAAAAAGATTAGATTAACAGGAGGAAATGCAGAAACTTGTCATTCCTTAAATCTAACTTGCCGCTTCTAAATTTGTCACAAACACGAATAACTAAAGCAGCACATTTCGTCAGATACTTTCCAGTTTCTACAGCGCAGACAATGGGAAAATTGGATGGTGTTGTGCATTGTGCATGGGTCCTCGTCCCTCACCCTGGTAACTCTTGTAAACAGAGGCTAAATTGCACATTAAACGACCAAAAATTTAGAAATTTTCAAGGTTATTATAATAATAATATAATAATATAATAATAATATAATAATAATATAATAATATAACAGTAATATAATAACAATAATAATATAATAATAATTATTTTTTATTTTATTTTTGTTACAGTTATCACCACCGCTCACGGGCAAAGCCATATTCAAGGAGGGGTGTTACACTCAACAAAATTTCAACTAACGCAAATTACGCAGATGAGCACAGACGCGGGCTTTAAAGTGAGGGAGATTAAATTGAGTAGGAAACACAGAAGATGGAAGAGAATTCCACAGAACGAGGTGGGCAGGAATGAAGGAGGCGGCCGGCAGCGAAACTAGTCTGGAGTTGCCTAACATCAACACAAAACTTCATGGTGCCGCACACAGCACCCCTTGCTGCCTACGAGGGCCGTCATTTAAGGAGGGCGGCACGCAGTGGAAAGTTCCTCGAGGCAACCTGCGCTACGGTACCCTATAGAAAGCAGATTAAAGCACAACATCGCCGCCGCAAAGATAGAGGGTCAAGTAAACTAGAAATACAGACAGTTTATAAGTCTTTTACACCTTTGACTCTACCCTATCCAAAAGCCGGGTGAAACCAGAGCCCCCCCAGATATGAGAGCAGTACTCCATACAAGGGCGGATGAGACCCTTGTATAACTGGAGTAACTGAGAAGAGGAAAAAAAGTTGCAGTCTAAACAGAACTCCCAGTTTCTTTGAGTTCGCCTAGCAACCGTGTGAAGTGAGGTTTCCATTACATTTTTTTTGTTTATGTTAAGGCCAAGGATGTTTTATATTGTCAACAGGAGAGACGAGAGAACCGTCGAAAGAGATAGAAAAGTTAGAAGGTGTCTTAGAGAGGGAGATTTGTAGAAGTTGGGTTTTTAAAGAATTAAATTTCACAAGGTTGAGACGACCCCACCCGGAAATTCTATCCAGATCAGCGAGAATAGAATCGGAAAGATTAAGACGAGAGGCAATTCTAGAAGTAAAAGAGGGAGCAGAATTGAAATGAGTTGAAGAATGAAGGGTCGAGTCATCGGCATATGAGTGGATAGAGTTAGATGTGCAGGTGAGAAGATCATTAATGGAAAGCAGGAATAAAGTAGGAGATAAGACAGAACCCTGAGGAACACCACTATTGACAGAAAAGGAAGAAGAAGTCGCCCCATCAACAACAGCCGATATTGAGTGATGTTGAAAGAAAGCTAGCACAGTAAGTAAGCAAAGAGAGGAGGCAGAGGGAAATCTAAAGGACGGGGAGCTTGAAGAGCAGTGACGCGTGCCATACCGGTCAAATGCTTTGGATATGTCAAGCCCACCCACGCAAGTCTCCCCGTAAAATTCCTGAGGGTGGAAAACACCATAAATCTGTTAGCATAGGAAAGTATACACCAGTAGACCTTCGAGCCCCCGAAAAGGCCGTACTGCCCGATCGGGAAAGAAGGAAGAGATTCCAGTTGGTTCTAAGAAATGCAAGCAGTTGCAGAAGGGGTTTCAAAGCATCTTAGATTAGAATACAGGTAGAGCTATAAGGGCGATTAGTTTAGAAGGACAGAGCCGCTTTCCTTTTTCGGGAATAGGTTGGACAATATGCGCCTTCCAACACTGAGATAAAGTGCTAGTATTTGACAGGCATAGAGAATATAGTTGAACGAGAGGAAGGGCCAGCACGGAAGCACACTCCCTCAAACTCGGGGAGCAATGCCATCCGGCCACCCGCCTTCCTAACGATCATAGGATTTTCAGGAGCCCATTTGCACCCGATCAAATGTAATCTCAGGCAAAGGCATAGGACACCTGAGAGGAAGAGGGGGAGGAAGAGGAATGCCAGAAATCGTCCAGGTTTGAGTTAGAGGAAAATAGGAGGCCGAAGAGATTGGCCTTGTCAGTTGGAGAGTTAGCAACAGAACCATCAGATCGA
>JABUQX010097819.1:0-2500 GCA_015478945.1 Trachelipus rathkii | reverse complement strand
TAATTTTGTTTTTTTGAGGTTGCGTATTATTTTCTATTGTTTGGGTGAGTGGATTTGTTGGAGATTTTGGAGTAGTATTGTGTAAGGATATTGCATAGTTGTTTGGGGAAAGGGAGAATGTTGTTTTTTCCTCTTAAAGCATCGTTTGCGGGTGGTTTGTTATTTGGGAGTTGAAGAGACGTTTCACTACCTGCCATGTTTCTTTTTTCTTCTTGTTTTTCAATAATGTCATTTAGGTGATTTATCAATTTTTCTGCCTGATGGGTGGAGATGAGATTGGAAGTTTGTGCGTTCAAGAAGTTTATTTGAGCAGTTAGATCTGGGGTGTAGATTTTATATTGTCTAAAGATGTTAATTTGTTTTATCATGTTGCAGATTTCAGGTGTTAAAGAAGGGTTGTAATATTTTTTATAGCCTTTTGGTATGTAGAGGTTGGAAGCTGTTTGTATAACTGTTGATTTTGTCTATGACCCTGTGTACGGAGAGAGAGTTGTTGATTTCCATTGGGGGAAGGTGGGCTTCTAAGTATTGAGTGAATTTTTGCCAATTTGCCTTTTTTGTATTTGGTGAAAGTTGTAGTTATTTTGAGGTTGACTACTTTTGTTGTTGCTTATGTGATTATTATTGGAACGTGGAATGATGAAAGATCTATTTCTGTGTAACATGTTATTTTGATAAAGAGAGAAGGGGAGGAGAAAGTGATATATGGAGATGTTTTATGTTGGCTAGCTTTTGTTGGAATTTTGGTGGGGAGGCTTTTATAATTCAACATATTTAAGATATTAAGTTCATCGATGATGTGAATTCCTCGGTTATATGTGAGGTGTTTCCTGTACCAGATTGTAAGATGATCGTTAAATTCACCTCCTATTATTAGATTTTTGAGTGTATTGATAGGGTTTAAGTTAGGTTTGTAGTTGTTTGGAAAGTGTTGTGATGTGGGGTGGGGAATGTATATATTTACATTGATGTGGGAGATATTGGTGAAGAGATTAGTAAATGATTGGATGTTGAGGATAGGGTAATTTAATTGGTAAATGGTTTCTGGTGTAGTATTGTGGTAGGAGAGATTGTTTTTAATTAGTGTTATTAGGGGGTGTTTTTTTTAGGAGAGTGCCAGAGTAGATGGAGTCATATCCATAAAATGGTGTTCTTGTTGTATTTTGTGGGATATGGGATTCCTGTATCAGGGCTATATCTATGTTGTGTTTGTAAAGGAAGGCGAGAATTTCTAAATATTTGTTATACAGGCCATTTATATTGATTTTAAGGATATTTATAGTTAAATTCTAATTGTTCATGTTGATTGGTGGTGTAGAAGTTCTAGGGGGATTGCAAATATAAAAGGTTAATGTTTGGTTTAGCTTGGGCAGAATTGTTTAAGGGGAACATTTGTTTTTGTGGATCTATTTTTATGGATTATTAATGGATAGCTGGTTATCCGTTATGCGTTTGATACAGATGGGACCGATATATTTTGTTGGGCCATGGTTTTAATGTATAACGCCAGAATATTTAAAGATAGTTGGAGTGATATGATATACAGTGTGTATATTATCAGAGTGTAGGGTGTTGAGATCAGGAGAGGGGGGATTTGGGTGACCTTGGGGGTCGCGATCTCAGAGCAACTTGTGCATGTCCCAAGAATTTCACATTCACTGGAGGAGAATACAGGTACGAAAGGACACAAATTGCCTGGCAATTTACGAGTACTAAAGATGGAAATTTTGTGGGTTATTGTACAGGGCCGTTACTATACACTTATGATAGTAGATATGAATGTTAGTATTATGGTTAAATTAATTATTGGTTGCTTACAGAATATAAAGGAAAGAAATGAATATGATATAAATAAATGACAGGTTTACAGGAATTAAGCATAGAAGATATCAATATTTTGGGTAAGGTTTTGAGCGTCTTTTCTTTCTGAGCAGTTGATGGTCGGGTTTTACTTCTGCTTCCCTCGCTCGAGGGGTGAGGGCTTCCTTCCTTGATACCCATGCGACTACATGGGTGTTTTTTTTATCAAATCTTTGCATCTACTCATTGCAGATTTCATCCACACTTCGTGAAGGAGATTCAAATCTTTGGGCTATGTATATATATATATATATATATATATATATATATATATATATATATATATATATATATATATATATATATATATATATATATATATATATATATATATATATATATATATTTGCTATATAAATATATATATAACATATATATATATATATATATATATATATACTATATATATATATATATATATATATATATATATACTGCTATATATATATATATATATATATATATATATATATATATATATATATATGCTATATATATATATATATATATATATATATATATATATATATATATAAATATATATATATATATATATATATATATATATTATATATATATATATATATATATATATATATATATATATATATATATATATATATATATATATATATATATA
>JABUQX010097818.1:0-27059 GCA_015478945.1 Trachelipus rathkii | reverse complement strand
CTATACAATTGAATCATTAATAATCATAAAAAATAATCAATTATCGAAAAAATATTAATGAAATTGATATCAATAATCAGAAAAAACATTGATAGTGTTATCCCTATCAAAATTAGAAAATTAGCTGTTAAAATTTTTGAAGTATTATTTCTTTTAAAATATATATATAGCTACATAAACTGTATGAAAATCCGAAAATGCGTAGAAAAAAAATTCAAATAATTTTTAAATATCAATTTTTGAAATTAAATGTTTAAATTTTTAATACAGCATTTAAATGATTCTGAGTGGAAGGAAATCCATAATTACCCAAATATTTGGCATAACCTTATTATTTTTAAAGTTATTACTCACAATCCTTCCTTATATATTAGGATATAAAAAGATAGTGAAAAGAAAATCTATCGCTCTCTTAGAGAAAAAAAAAGTTACAGCCTGTCAAAGTTGTTAAAACTCCATAGACTTTCTCTTTTTTGATTCCAATCTAGGTTTAGGTCTCGTTTCTTGGCCGTCTAGTTCAGGTATTTGATAAGCTTTGTTAGGTGAAAACACAGAAAATCTATATGGTATATACTTAACAAATCTTATTCATAACCTGAACGTAGGAGTGGGCCCTAAAACGAGCACGAGGCCCACTTATTTTTTTATAAGAGCGCCTGATGGGAAATTTTAAAACTTGTCGAGGAGAGGCTCTACTTTTTTTTTCCAAGACTTAAATCATTTTCTTTTTTTTTTTAAGTTCATGATTTTTTTTTTTATTTATAGTATATCTATGATTTTGATAATTTTTTTTTTTTTTTTATATAAGAGAAATTCCTATGGAGTTTAAAACAACTTTGTAAAATTCAAAAACTGTTTACTAATTATTTCCTTTAAAAAAAAAAAAAAAAAAAAAAAAAGAGTAATGAAGAATAAAATTCCACTATTCTTCATTGTTTATTTTTTAGGAAAGTATATCCGTGCTGGATTTTCATAAAATCGAGCGAGGGAAGTGAGAGACGGGACGGAGGTTAGATTGTAGGAGCACGATCCGGACAGTGGCACCCCTCAATTTCACTACTTTTACCAAAAAAAAAAATTCAAAATAAGAAATTTGCTTCCTACCAACATTTGTTTTATTTACCATTATTTTTTTTTTGTAAGTAGCTACATCCTAATTCACTATGCATAGGTACTGATATAACAACGCTACCAGAATAAAGAATCCTTAATGCTTGCTATTACATTCCTACGATTATTGTTGCTAAATTTGGACAAAAACAAACCAACTAACTTCAGGCATTCATACTGCTTTTAAGCACAAATAACCAAAACACCTATTAATTGAAATTATCGAAAAATTCTGAGTATTGCTCAGCTCTGCTAGTAATAGCACCCGCATGGCCATTTTCCATTGCATCAGGTTTAATCCAAGATCGTAAATGTACTTGGGTTACTCGATTATGTTTATTCTACCCGTGAAATAAACAATAATATTCATTTTGCAACCCTTTTTTTTTATATTTAGGAATTCACAACAAACACATTTTTAGTGCATGTGAAAGTTTCATAAATAATGGAATGATAATTGTGATAAATAAAAAAATATTGAATAATAATAGTAAGCATGCCGGGTTGTGAGGGTGTGTTAAATTTTGAGAAGCATCAAGATCGGGCTATTTCACTTTTGAAAAGAGCATTTGTTGTACTTGAATGTTGTTTTGAATTTAGTAAACAAAATTAGTAGTTGTCGTATCTAATACAACTACTGTTGTGTATTTAACTACAGTCATTAAAACAAATTGTTATTATTATTATTTGGGATAATTTAAATTTGATAGCCCTAACCCTAGGCTAACATAGGGTAAGATAATAAATTTGAAAGCCTAACCCTAGGCTAACATAGTCAAGAGAAAAGTTACTGGTTTTTCTGTGTCTGGGTTTATTTGGATTCTTAAATAGATTTTCTTGCTATTTACAATACTAAGTTCTTTATTAATCTGTATACTTATAATTTAGTGATAATCTTGAAATTAAATGAGGTTTTCCAGTCCACGAGACTACAGTTAAGCCTACCTTCATAAACTTAATATCCCCTGACCTAGGCTAATAGCTAAATTTAGGCCTGTTTCAATTTTGAATCTATTTTAAAAAGAGATTAGTTTAATTTCTTTTTACTTAGCTTTAGTATATTAAACTGTAGTTGGTAAAATAATACGTACAGAGTTAGTAAGCTAATAATAAATTTAAAGTATGTATTGCTCTACGACGACATGTGTGATAAACTGTTGGGACTGGTTGTGAGAGGTTGAATATGTGCGTGGATAGCTGCCCTGTGTGTGATGAATGCAGAGAATGTGTTTTTAAGGAAGGAGATTGCAAAGACTAGAGTGAACGAATATGCATGGACTTGAAAGAAGAAGATATGAGTGAGAAAAGAGAGAACAAGGAAGGCGGAAGTGTTAGGAAAAGGTTATAGGATGTCGCGGTGAGGGAGGGAGCAGGCGGGGACCTAGGGGATAGACAGGAAATAGTGATTCACTAGGCAGGAAGATTAGAGGAAAAGGAATAAAGTAAATATGAATAATAGGTCTGCAGATGTATATAGAGTTGTAGGAATTAGAAATAACTAAGTTAAAGGATGGAGGGATCTCGAAAGTCAGTCAGCCTGTGACCTGCCAGTAAACAGGTTGCGACTCGTCTTCGACCGATGGAGGGTATCAGGAGTAGTGCCAAATGGGTTTAAATGTTGAAAGAGTTCGTGAAGGGGAGACTGAAACATGGTAATCTGGAGGGACTCTATGACACAGATACCAGACAGACTTTGCAAAAAAGAATAAAAAGAAAACGATTGAGAGTATGTTATTCCAGGTGCCAGCCAAAGTGAGTGATATCCAGGATAGGATGATAGAGAGATGATTCTAACAAATGCTTGATTCAGATGGTGATTGTGCATGTAGGTACAATGATATAGGACCATAGAGGTTCAGAAGATTAATAGCAGATATTATAGGAAGATTGATTCGAGAAGATAAAAGCTAGCCTACAAATAGTGGAAGAGGGTGCATGATTTCTGGGGATTTACCCTAGGTTAGGAGTGCAGGCAGGAGGAATGGGGGGTTAGGAGCTTAGTCTGTGTAAATGAAAGGGGTTAGGAAAATTATGTTTTTCAGAAAATATTAGGTTTGGAGATTGCTTGGGAAGGAACTTTTCTGATTAAAGATCTTTAGCAGCAGATATGGAAGTTCACTTGGAGTCGTAAAGGTTCGTTTTGAGCTTTTCAACCAGTTATGGAAGGACTTGTTTAGCAAAAAACAGCGTAAAGTTGGGGGTCGTGGGCTAATCTAGCATAACAAATAAGAGCAATGGGTAACTATAATAGTGGGAGAGATAAATAAAGCGTCAGGCTGGTTACAGGTTCAATAATGATGCATGATAATAAAAATACAGCATTTCGAAGTATCAAATGTTCTTACACAAATGCTCATAGCCTTAGAAATAAAAAAAGATGAGCTGATTAGTTATTCCATACATAAGTGAGAATCTAGACATTATGTTGCATAAACTGAGGCATGGCTGTAATGGAAGAAATTATATGGAGGAACTCCTTTCAGGAATATGAAATAGACGAATATTCACGTTATTTTATACCAGCGTAGAGGCGAAAGAAGGGTGGTGGGGTGGTGGTGTAGCGCTTTATGTTAAAAGCAATATTCAATCTTGTATCAAATGACTGACTGTAAAATGAACAAATGATATTGAACGGTAGTGGTTATATATTCTATTAATACAATTTAAATCACGTTAGAAATAGGGGCAATTTTAATAGACCTCCTGGCCAGAGTCAGAGGAATTTAGATGAGGAAATTGTGAAAGAAATAGAGACAAGCGATGCCACAGTTAAAGAAAAAGGATATAGTTATAATGGGTAGATTTTAATTTTCCGGCATTCATTGGGATCCTTGTCTAATATGCGACCATAGTAGCTTCATGTCATTCATAAATGTAATACTAGATAACTGTTGGACCCAGATGGTCAGGAACCCACAAGATACGATGCACTACTAGACTTAATATTAACTAACGATGAAAGTTTGGTGGATGAAGTTAGAGTGAGGAAGAATTTAGGACCTTAGTAGACCATCATTATAATTAAGATTTAATAAGGAATGTAATATCTGGGCCCAAATTGCAGTTAATAAGGAAAAGATCTTAGATTTCCGATATGGCGATTTTACCAAATTTTCGAGACATGCTTAGAACAACTAACTGGGATAAAGAGTTTAAAAGACCAAAACTGTTTTATCATGTGGGAACATTTTAAGCAAATTTTAACGAATATTCAGTCAGTATGTTTTAAAAATAAACCCATTAGGGTGGCAAAGAGAAAACCTGTTTGGTGGAATAGAGAGATAAAGAGAGAAAATTAATGAAAAGCGTAGATGTTTTAAAATATTCAAAGGTAGTAATAGGGAAGATGATTTAAAAATTATAGGAAAAATAGAAATGAACTTAACCAATCAATAAAAAAGGCAAAGAGAGAGAGGCAGGAATTAATTTAGCAAGGAATAATAATAAGAATCTGAAGAAGTTTTTTAGCTTTTTATAAATTTTAAAAGTAAGAATAGGACGATTGGTCCAATTTAAAATTGCTGAAAATTTAGTGAGTTCAGATAAGGAAATGGTCAACAGTTTTCAATGCTTATTGCTTCAGAGTGTTCTCACTGAGGAAAGCATTAGGGATAACTAGTTTGGAGACAATAGTTCTTGTATGCATGGTAACAAAGTAGACTTACAGAATTGAATTGATTGTAGAAGATTTTTATAAAAACGTTTATTAGATCATATTGACCCAAATAAAGCTGCAGGCCCTGATGGTATATGTGGTAGAATTCTGAAAGAGGGTAGTACCAGCATTGCAAAGGCACCGTATTTGATTTTTAAGCGATATCCTATAGCATTTGGTGAAGGTACCAGAATTGACTGGAAAATGGGCATTATTTGTGCCCTATTTAATAAGAAAGCGTAGTAGGAAGATTTGGGGAAATTATAGGCGCCAGTTAGCTTAACTTCTCTGGTTGTAAAAATTCTGGAAAAGTTACTGAAAGGTCATTATAGAGAAATATTTAGAAGATAACAAGGTATTGTATGACTCCCAGAACGGTTTCAGAAAGGGTAGGTCATGTCAGACAAACCTTTTAGAATTTATGGAATACATTACTGACTGTATCGACCGAGGAGATCCATTTGATATTGTATATTTAGACTTTAGTAAAGCTTTTGATAAGGTTCCCCACATAAGGCTGATGAAAAAGTTATGGCAATGTGGTATATAGGTGGAGTGGTACATGGTTGGATTTAAAGAGTGGTTGCGAAATAGAAACAGTGTGTACAACTAAATGGAATAAGTCATCATGGGGAAATAGTGAAGAGTGGTGTTCCCACAGGGTCAGTGCTGGGGCCACTATTGCTTTCCTCATACTATATAAATGATTTAGACCATGGACTTAGATGCAAGGTTTTCTAAGTTTGCAGATGATACTAAAGTGGCACCTCAGTTAGGAATAGTGAAGGATGCATAAAGATTCAAAATGATCTATAAACTTCTTGGGTGGGCAGATAAGGGGCAAATGAATTTTAATAGTAAAAAGTGTAAGGGTTCTTCACCTAGGTTACTCAAATAAAAGCTTTTAACTACGATATGAATGGGGATTGGCTTGAGTCTGTGGACCAAGAAAAGATTTAGGTGTGATTATAAGCAGTAATTTGAAAGTAGCTAATCAGTGTTTGGAAGACTAGAAATAAAGCTAATAAGATTGCTGGGCATAAAAATCGCCAATGTGTTTACAAGAGCAAGGGGAATAATAAGTAAACTGATATTAATAGCTATGTTAGGCCATTAATATGGAGTATTGTGCACAAGTTTGGGGGCCCTTATTTAAAGAAAGACTTAAATATGCTAGAGAGAGTGCAACGTTTAGAGCAACAAGGATATTTCTGGGTTTGAGGGTAAGAGCTGGGATGCCGCAAGAGGACCGATATATACGGTGTTGGTTCTGTTATTTTATAGATCGAAAAATATTGATGATATTTTTTCAAACCAGCTATCGGATAACTATTTCTCAGCATCGAATAAACGATTTTTTTTTTTTACTTCTAGAAATTTTGAGCAGTTTTCTTTTCATAAAATAACATTTAAGCAAAAATGTGTGTATTTTTCCGGCGCGCTTGGATGATGGGACATTTCGTCTGACTCAGGGGGAGGAGGGGGAGGAGGGAAGGAGGTCAGGTGATAATACAAAGAGAAGTAGAGGCATGTAGGAAACAGAAAACGCAAGCAATATAGCATTTATGAAGTACTGGCAAAATAGCGATATAAAAAAAGTAATGAAAAGTATCCATGTAAACAGGACAATACTGTTTGATGTTAATGTTAAATCTTTATTAAATTTTAATTTAATCTGAAATTAGATATGTTTTAAGTTTATATGGGAAGATTTTCTATTTGACTTGAAGCTTTAGGTTCATCTGTAAAATCACCTCCACTTCTAATTACTTTGCCATGATTTGTGTCGTACAAAGAAAGCATTATATATATACAACAATACACTTCTATATAGAGTCTATTTTTTGTATATATATATATATATATATATATATAATATATATACAGACATGCATAGCACCCTTTTATTCCAAAAATATTAAGGAACGAATATTAAGGAACGTAAGCCTTATAATGTTGTCTTTCAATTATTTCCAGAAATGTGCGTTAAGCACCAATTAATTTTTTTTTTTTTTTTTTTTTAACGAAAGAATACCCAGATTAAATCGCCAAAGATAGAAAGAGTCAGGGTCTCTCCGCCTCAGCGGGGGACGACGGTGGGACTTCTTGGTCCCCCCCTCTGTCCCTCCGTCGGCTCGAGCCCCTTAAAAAAGAAAAAAAGGAAAATTATAAAAATTAACAAAAATTAACTGTGGATAAAAAAAAAGCAAACTTGTGGAAAAACTCTCGGATCTTTTATTGGAGTTTTTAGCTAACACGTCCACACTGCAGCGGAGTGCACCGAGCTAGAGTTCTGCGATCTTCGAAATCAACGCTGCACTGTAGGTATGTTCCTTTTATCGGCGAAGAGTTCCTACTCAAAACAGGAGAAAGCAGAAGAAAATGAGAAGAGAAAAGAACAAGTGAAGTGAGTAATCAGAAGGGGTTGAAGATCTTGACTCATTGATCAGGTGAAGGTTGCAACAAGCTGATTGTGTTTTTGGATGGAATGACATCGGAGAAGGATTTGAAGACAGAATAAGAAAATTTTTGATATTTTCAAAAAACTAAATTTGTTTTTCGGAAAAAATATTTTTATTAAATTAAATTAATTATACTTCAAAATTTGAAAATAAAATTAATCTGTGATTTCTGCGGTGAAGTGAAAAAAGTTTGGAATCATGAACCTTTTGAAAATTTTGACATATATGAGTAATAAATAATTCATCAACTGATTTGGGATGTATACTGTGTTGTCGTGACGCCTCTCCGAATCTGCTTCACTTCCATGACTCAATTAAAGGGCATGCGCTCAACATATGCGTTGCTAGAGATTGGGATCAATTCTACAATCTATGTGATAATATAATAATTATAGGCGTAAAGGATAGTGTTTTAATCGTGTTAGTGTTATTAATTAATTGGTGATATTATTATTAACTGCATTTTAGGGGTAATGATGGTAGTGTTATGTATATATATATTTTTAATTATTAGTTTATATTTTGTTGAAGATAGGGAACAGCCAGTCGCTTCAGGTCGTTATGGAAGCACTCGCCAAACAAATTGAGGGTCCCAGGTTCGCAACTGGTCGGGTGGGAGAATGTGAGCTATTCTCTCCTTGGGCTTGGCTCCGTCCTGCTCGGACGTAAATGGAGTACACCCCCTCCTAGATTAGGGCTCTGCCCGTGAGCAGTGGTGTTTATCTCTGCAAAAAAAAAAAAAAATAGTATATATATATTATATATATATATATATATATATATATATATATATATATATATTATTATATATATATTATATACTATATATATATGTAAAAGTTACTGGTAAACGGCCACACGAAACGGGCGAGCTCGGACAAAAAAAAAAATTTCACAGGTAGCCTCTATTGATACATAAATAGATGTTTTAGGTCGAAATGAATTTTGTTTTCCTGACCTGACCTGACGCTGACCTAACCTAAACCTACTTAAACCTAACCTAACTGATCTAACGTAACCTAACCTAATTTCGCCCTAGAACAGCTAAAAAAAAAAAAAAAGAAAAAAAAAATTCATTTCGACCCTAGAACAACTTATTAGGTCCTATTTGCAAGCTGTGCAAATTTTTTTTTTTTATATAGGCCCTATATAATTAAACCTTAACATCCCGTTCCGTGTGGGCTTAAGTAACTTTGTCCAGTATATATATATATACCATATATATATATATAATATATTTTATATTCTATATATATGATGTATATAGATCGTTAGAATATAGGTATAGCATTTATATATATATATATATAGGGATGTTACTTGCTAAGTTGGTGAGTATTCGGCCTATTCGGCCAAATTACCGAATATTCGGTATTCGCGCTTTTGCCGAAACTATTTCGGGCCGAATTATTGAGGCTTTATAAAACAATAAATACGTCAACATAAAGAAAGTTATTTCAATTAAAATTGAAATTTAGAAACTTATTTCCAAAAAAAAAAAAAAAAAATATATAGCAAATTTTGTAGCCAATATTGCGAAAATCTTTGTCATTTGTGAGATCCTATAAGGGCCTTTGACATTTTTCACTATTCTATAAAAAATGGAATTCATTTAGTGATACGGGATAATGGACCAAACATGGAAGCTGGTATAAGGGAGAGTGGCTTGCTATCAATTTCATGTTTTATTCACATGTTGCAACTATGCATTCAATATTGTCAGAAGTCTGTTAAAGAGATTTTAATTACTTGCAGAAGCATATCCTCTCATTTTCATCATTCAGCAACGGCAGCTGCAAAGCTTAAAAACTTTACAGATGCAGCTGAATGTAAAACAGCATAAATTAATTCAAGACGTTTCCACACGCTGGAACAGAACTTATGATAATGCTTAAAAGATTGTTTGAACCAAAAAGTTCCCCTATCCATATACGCTGCTGATTGCAATCAGAAAATGTTGACTTATTTTCAGTGGCAAAATTATTCCATTTACTTGAGCCATTTGACAACATCACTAAAACAAAGCATTAAACGTGAAGTAACAATCGCCCAAGTGATCCCTTCCATTTTAGCCATATAAATCTATTTTTTAAATAAGGCAATTAAAAGCAAAAGATTCAGTGGAATAATTACAATACACTTTCAATACACTCGTTGAAAGAGCTTAAGAATCAGTAGAAAAAAGACTTTCTAAGTTTCTATGTATAAATCTTTGTGTGTAGCTACTTTCTTAGATCTGCGATTCAAGCTAATTTTTCAACATGAATCAGATGAATCAGTTAAAAATATGGGTCGTTGAAGGCATGGAAAGAAATGCATGAAAAATTTAGCTCCTGACTCTTCTGCTGACGATGATTAACGTAGTGGGGAAAGTGAAGCTGGAGGTTCCCCATTTTCATTTCTTTAATGGATTATTTTTATAAAGAAATTGTTAAAGATCAAAATCGTCATACAGAAAAAGAAAGTGAGAGTGCAAAAAGAAAGTCCCATTCTTCTGACGATGCTGATTATTGTTACAAAAGTAAAAGGCTACATACGCGGAATACATCAAGAAATAAACAAACTATATAAGTTTGCCTACTTTGACCAGTGAAGACAATGATATTCCCTTCAATTGGTGGAAAAACACTGGAAATAGTTTTATGAATTTGAAAAAAACTTTCAGCTCCACCGTCATCAGCAGCTCCACCGTCATCAGTCAAAAGTGAAAGAATATTTAGAAAAGGAGGTAATATTTATGAAGCCACAAGAAATAGGTAATCCCCTGAAATTGGAGAACTGCTAATGTTCTTCCATTTTAACCTTAGAGCTTATTCAAATGAAGTTTAGTTTAATATCTTTAAACTACGAAAATTTTCAATTTTCATTTAATTATTTTTAAAATGTGAATGGTTTGCTATAGGTAAAAAATTATTTATTACTTTTTGGTTTTATTACTTTGTATATAACACTGGTAAACATGAAATTTCTTGGACGGGTTTCGCAATTGATTATTGATGTGCTGATTCCAAAAATGTAATCGGTTTTTGCATATATCACATCGCATTTGTGAGATATTGTGTGTAACACAGATTTGTAAAATTTTATGATTTTTACCGTTTTCAAGAGGGTCTATCACAATTATTGGGATATATATATATATATATATATATCTATATATATTATATATATATAATATATAATATTATATTATATATATATAATATATAATATATATATATATATACGGTATATATATATAGTATATATATATATATTATATTATATATTATATATATATATTGGTATATGAAGGAGAGAAACAAATCGCAATGATATTGATACATGTTTTTGATAGATATATTTTTGGGTTTTTTAAAAAAAAACATATAAATACAACTATGAATAAAGAGCAATATGGGACAACAATGAACTGTAATAGAAGGAATGATACGGTTTAGTTAATGTAAACATACCTACGATGGTAGTAACTTTTTCTTTGTAGACGATCTACTGTGCATAGCATCTGGAATATCCCTCATCAACCTCCAACAATAGTCGGCCATCATATGGATTATCCCACTTTGCCCTGAAAACGTCTTCCCTGAACTTTAGATTCTTGATGGGAAGCGTTCACCCTGCTCATCACTAAACATCGCCTAGGTTATCCGTAAATTTTCTTAGGTGAGAATGTAAGTAGTTGCACTTTCAAAACTCATCTTACATCCATTGAGAATAAAAACTTGTCAGCATTTCCTGTACAAGTTAGTGCGTGGTCTCGGCTTTCCTGCTTCCCCAGAAAAATTCTGTGCTACATCTAAAAAGCATTTCAAGCGGTCTTGCTCTAACACAGTCGATTGTTGTAAGCAAAGGCGGCATCACGGAGGAGTGTCCGTATTTGTCGGCCATCAAATATCCCAGCTTTTCTCTTCTCGTCACTCAGACCAGGAAAACGTGAGCATATATAGCGAAGGGCATTTCACCATCATGGTGCAGGGCCTTCACAAATTGTTTCATCAAAGCCAAGTTTTTGTTGTAGTGCGAGTAAAGATGATGTTTCTCTCTGTACAAGTGGTTCACTTACGATGTTCCTGTCACCTGGCGTTAAGGTTCCCTCGGTGGCCATTCTCTTTTCGTCCAGTGATCCTTTGCCGCCCGGCTGTCCCAAAAGCACAGGAAGCAGGGATATTTGGTGAAACCTGCTTGCTGAACCGAGCAAAATGTTTACCATTTTGAGGTCTACGCATATTTACCATCCATGTACCTGATATTGTAGCCTCTTCCAAACTGTCTTGATTTTGCATACTCTCTCTCATCCGTACCGAGCTACGCCTTTAAACCCTGGAAAAAACCGCTGGAACCGAAGCATACCTGTTGCCTTTGTGTAACAACACACACTTTTTAAACTGCGGCTTGGAAGTGTACATAAACAGATTCGCCACTACACATGACATACGTATGTCTAAGTCCCCATACGAGATAGTAAGCCTTCAACTTCACTGCCAATACACAAGCAGTTACCATCTGACTGCGAAGAGCCTCGCAGCTCTGCTTCTCCTGTTACGATTAAAATGTTACTCTTGTGCCATGTTCCAGTAGTCATTTTCCATGCAACCTCGAAGCCAACAGCCTCAGGACAACTTCGCAATACAAACTTTCCTTACAAGAGTCGTTCAGTCACCCTTGGTTGTGAACAATGACTGACGAATCCGACTGTATTTCAGGAGTCGATAGACAATCACCAGGGCATTGGCATCCCATACATGTTAGACTACTAAAGTTACCACATTCTTCCCCGAATATCGACCGCAGTAAAATTGCTGCTACTGATATATGCGGACGGTAACGTCTATACAGCCTACCGTAATGCGCACATGAATTTTGTCAGTCCTAGGGAATATGCAAAAAAATAGGGATCCATGATTGCACGAAAAAGGGAATGTGATACAGCAAATCAGAGAATATATATGGAATCAGCACTCCGAATTACTATATATGTGCTACAAAAGTCCATCCAAGAAAAATTTCACCTTTTTTGGTTTGACCAGTGTAAGTTTTCTATATTTTTCCCAATGGATGACGAACTTGAAATAACTATTCGGCCGAATAGCGAAGTGATTATTCTGCCGAATTATTCAGTTATTCCGGCGAATACTTTTAGACAAGCGAACCCGAAATATCGTATTCGCCTTTTTCACTATTCGCCACATCCCTAATATATATATATATATAATATATATATATATATATATATATATATATATATATATATATATATATATAATATATATATATATATATATATATATATATATATATATATATATAATATATGCCAGCCTCTAGAAGAGCAACAATCCATATCTGCAAAAACTACAACACTACGCGGAAAAGCGAATACATTGCTGAAATCCTGGCAAAATTTTACCGAGGAAACTAAAAAAAAAAAAAAAAAAAAAAACAACATATTTTCAAAAACGACAATAGCTACAGCGAAAAGAAATTCATTTTGGAATCCTTGTAAAATTTTAGTGAGGAAAAATGTAAAAAAAAAAAAAAAAAAAAAAAAAAAAAGTGGCTATATTTTGGGGGGGAGTGCTGGGACATAGTAATATATATATTTTATTTGTAAAGTTATTACACTGCAATGTAGGGGGCCGAGCCGACGGCGGACACAGGGGGGACGTTATTCCATACCCCGTAGGGAAGGGTGGAGGAACCCCCGCGACACCCAAATACCCAAATAGCGGGGGTTCCGGGACCCTCCCCGGAGGGGGAATTTAGTCCTACCCCGTAGTTCCTCGGAGGCCGAGAGACCCCGACTCCTGCCATCAGTGCGTTATACCTTGCGGTATTCTTTAGTTAAAAAAAAAGCAAAATTTAATAGAAGTCTATGTATTTTAACGAGTAACCAATAAAAAGGTCTCTAAATAGGTCTTCTAATCATATTACTATAATTATTTAACAATAATTTTTTTTATTTTTTTATTTTTTTAATTTCCTAACCTAAAATTTTACCAGGATTCTAAAAATATATTCCTTTTCGCTGTTAGCAATTGTACATTTTTTCTTTTTTTTTTTTTTTTTTTTTTTATATTATTTTTGTTTTTTTTTTTTTTACATTTCCGCACTAAAATTGGACCAGAATTCCACCAATGTATTCCTTTCCCGGTAGCTGTTGTAGTTTTTGAGATATGGATTGTGGCTCTTCTAGTGGCCGACCATATATATATATATATATATATATAATATATATATATATATATATATATTATATATATTATATATATATATAATATATTATATAATATACTATATATATAGTATATATATATAAATATATATAGTATATAATATATATATATATATAATATATATATATATATATATATATATATATTATATATATATATATTATATATATATATATATATATTAAAAGGAAATTGTTAAACTTAGGTTGACATAATAAAATTAACAATCAAAGGAAATAAGGAAAAAAAGAAATGAAGATAGGAGTTCTAGAAAAAAAATGACTTGTTGGCAGCTGCAACAATTCTCGATCCAAGATTTAAAAAACTGCATTTTCAATCTTCCTTGATTGCATCTAAAATTATCCAAAAGATAAGTAAAGAAGTCCTTGAGAACTTAAAGGATTTGGGAAATCAGTCTCCTCCCCAAATAGAAGAGACTGATTTGAAAGAGGTGACATCAAATGTCGACCTTTGGGATGTTCATGATGAAGAAGCTGCTAAAAATACCCCAAATGCCCCATTACTTATGCAAGGAAGTATGCCAAATGAAGTAAAATTATATTTAAATCAGCCTTTCCTACCAAGAAAAACTTTAATTGAGTGACTAATTAAACATGAGAGGTGAACAATCAAATAAGCAATAACATATTCATGACTAAAGAGTATAACCAGGCTTAGCGCGCAACTCTAATAGTAACATTATAATACATAATAGAATGAAGTACATACTGAATTAACTTACTAAAAAAAAAATTATTAGTCCATGCAGACTAAATAATTTAGTCACACTTTACTACACTTTATTTCCAAAACACATCTGAAGAGCTAAAAAATGAACATTTAAGCTTTAAATAATTATTAAACCCAATTAAATGTATGTTTAAACTATTATCAAGTGACTATGTCGAGTTGCTATCAAGTTTTAAAGTTAAAGAGTTCTCCAAATAAAAAAATATTTAACATCTTTTTGATAAATTATTAAATGATCAAGGACAATTGAATATACTGAAAAAAACAAACTTCGCACACAGGAGACTGAAAATTCTCCATTTTGCCTGTAAAGAGAAATTTTCACAATAAATAAAAAAAATCTTGGTTAACCTTTCATTGAACAAGCACAAGATTAAATATACTAAAATAAATGTTATCGTTGCAATCATAGTGTTGATATCTCTGGTTTAAAAGTTAAAGAACTTCACAATAAGTCAAAGATGATTTAGGTTTTTGGAATAATTAAATAATGGAACAAGCAAAAATTAAGAGATACTAAAAAAAATATTAGTCGTCGACTAATGTTGGTTAAACACTATAATCGGAACCAGATTTCACCAACAAGGTCTGTTTTTCCAAGATTTCCATACAGCTTTATTTCATCCAAGTGTCAAGAGCTTTTCTCTTCGAAATGATGACGCGCCAATTTTGGCCTATATGGATCAAGTATATTCAAGAGATATATCACCAATGTAACTTCCGACGATCTACGTCGTCAAGTGATTCTCATACAACCTGTGTGCATAGTTCGTAATGTTTTCATATTTAGTAATCATTGTATTTTCTTGCATATCAAGAGGTCTTGTACATATTTGACTTATAATCTAGCTAATCGGATATAATCAAATTTGGCTTATCTTAAGAATGTACAGTAGTAGGCAGGCTTCAAAAACGAACGCGGCAGTACTGGTTGAACCCTTTATTGACCTTTTCCTGAAAACACGCGACCATTTTTTGAGCCAAATTTTACCTGACTTACTTTTGGGCCTTGACCTGTTGGCCTTGAACTCTTTTTGGGCAACCTAAAATTTGAGAACCCAGATTTTTTTGAGAACGACAAATTTTCTGAGAACTCCCAAATTTTTGACAACCCATTTTTGAAGAACCCCTAATTTTTTGCACCCTCGAAGAAGGGTTGCGCAAACGTTGCGCAGCCAACCGTTGTAAGTGGCCCACCGCTAAATTTTTTTCGCATCCCTTTGGTCTTCCCATGGGCTCCAATTGTTGGCCCCACCCTAATTTTTGGCACCACCCTTAAGGGGCTTAGCCCTATTTATGATGTTTTACTTTTTTGTCCTTGACTTGTTCTCCAAGCATGCCAGCATGCCATGGGTCATTTTGACCCCGGATAATTTAATAATTTGGGCCTTTGCCTTTAAGCGGGCTTAGCCCCTTTTTTGATTTCTTAACCTTGTTTGACCATGATATTTCGGCCTTGACCTTGCTAGATACCATGGGGTCCAATTTTGACACCAGTATTTTTCTGCCCGACTCGTGGCCCCACCCGTCCACCTATATTCGGTTCCACTAAACTGAATCGTATGTATGGATCCTATCCTAACGTTGAACCCTTACACACACACTCAACACTACAACCCACACACACACGCTATCACACACACACACACACACACCACAACCAGACGAATAAACAGCAACACACCTCAAACCTGCCACACAACACACACACACAATTTTACTTTCACTTCCCACACAGGTTACTAAACACGCAGATTTACTTAGCACTCCACACCAGATTTAACTTACACTTATACAACATTCATATGACACTTATACACCACATTCACTATGAACTTACATTTACATAGGACACTTACTTTCATCTTATAGCACAACGTAAAGCACAACTACAGTTTGGTCTTCCATGGCTCAATTTTTTATGACTCAGCATTTTGATGACTCATCTTTGAGGACGTCATCTTTAGCGGGTTATTTTGATGGTGCCTGATATTGGAATGTGACAGAGCTTGTGGTGGTCTCCAATACCGTAGGAGTATCTAGTGATTGTCTAATTAAGGTGTTCTAGAGTAATTCTCATTGAGTGCCGAAGGTGGGCCAGTGAGTGCATTGAGTTGCCATATGAGTGCCAAGTGAGTGCCAAATGAGTGCCGAGTGAATGCACATAGTGCCGAAGTGAGTGCCCACTAGGCCGAACTCGAGTGCCAATTTTTTCAAGCCTTTTCTAGGCTCCCCTGAGCCTAGAAAGCCCTAATATGGGTGTCTAACCCTAAGGTTTAATAAGGTAATGAGACGATTGGCTGTATTTAAAGCTGCAGGATGCTTCTACTATGTAGTTACGTCTTTTCTATCACTTCATGCCTATATGTTCTTGCCAGCACACACCTAACACACATACACTATGAACTTATGACAGCACACGATTCAAGATGATACTGTTAAACAATACTATGACTTTAAGCATTTACTACTTCATAAGTGCACTTTGTTAAAGCAACTCCATATTACAACTTACACTCACTGCCCACACCAGATATCAGACTTAGCGCTTACACTCACACACTTGATATTTTGAATGCTCAATTTGACTGCTCAACTTGATGCCTCGCATTAATGGCTCAGCAATGGATGCCTCCAACTTTGAAGGTTCAGTCTTTGATGACTTCATCTTTGACTGACGTCATCTTTTGATACCGTCTATTATGATGATTCATCTTTGATGACAATCATCTTTGATGACTCATCTTTGATGACGTCATTTTTGATACCATCTTATTATTTGATGGAATTATCTTTGATGAAATCATCCTTTGATGGCTATTCTTACCCCTACAATCAAAGAGACAGAGTTATATTAATGTCTTTCCCCAGATCATAAGCCCACCAGGGCCGCGTGAGCCCCACAGCGCAAAGGCAGTCAACCTCGCACCCGCAGGTGCGCCCGCCGCGTCCCCTCCCGCCGCGTTCCCGCCAGCCGCGTGCGCCCTGGCAGGCGCAATATTTCCCGCGTTCCCGCCCTCCGCGTGCGTCCGCAGCGCAATATTCCCCGCGAATGAAAAATATTAAATATACTATAAGTCATTCATTTTTATTTATACTTAAAACATTTCAAAGAATTCTCTTTTTAAAAAAAATTTGTTGATGTACATTTTTTTATCTCATATTTAAGACATTTTATTAAAAACATTTTCGCGAACCTAAACTGTAACTCATTACAGATGACCTATTATTTAACAATATATTTTATTAACATTATTTTTACTTATATTTTTATCATTAGTTTTTTTTTTAATTGTATAAATTTTAAAATTGGTATGGTAAGTAAGAAAAACTGATTGATAGTAGATATATAATATTTTATTTTACACATTTCTAAAAAATATTTATTGAAAACAATATTTTTACTCACCTTAAAGCAGTAAATCAGTAAATAATGGGAGTTGTTACCTAACACCGTAAGGGATGTATTAATGCTTGTTCTTTTTTACTGGCTTTATCTGCTTTACTTTCTGCTTTTACTGCTTAACTGCACTGATTTTACTGCCTTTAAGACGTCAATACATTACAACCTTAAGACAGTAAATCCAAGTAAAACGTCAATAGACGGTGTTACCTAACACCTAAGGGACTAGTATGCTTTTGTTTTACTGCTTTACTGCTTTAACTTTCTGCTTTACTGCTTTAACTTTCTGCTTTACTGCTTTAACTTTCTGCTTTACTGCTTACTTTCTGCATGTCTACTGCTTTAACCTCATGTTTTACTGCTTTAAAACATTCAATGTTTTACTGCTTTAACTCAAAATATTTATGAAACTATAACATCCAGTTAAAAATTACCTGCAAAATTGATATATATGCTGCAGATTACAAAGGCATTAGTATGCTTTTGTTTTACTGTTTACTGCTTAACTCATGTTTTAAATGCTTTAACTCATGTTTTTCTGCTTAACTCCATATATTATTAACATTACATACCTTAAACAGTAAAGTCAGTAAGATCAATAGAGGTGGACGTACACCAATGCGTGGGGGATTAGTATGATTTCTGTTTTACTGCTTTAACTGGCTTTAAAACTCATGTTTTACTGCTTTACGCTTCCTGCTTTACTGCTTTTAACTCGATATGTTTTAACTGCTTTGAACTCAACTAGGTTTTTCACTGCTTTTAACTCATATATTTAATGACAGTAGGAAGGCAAAGTATTTGTTTTAAATACTTTCTCTATTAATAAAGTTTAATTATTATTTATAATAGTATTTTTATTTTTTATTATACTTAGTGTGTTGTTTACTTCATGCCTATTGTTTTATTATTAAGAACACACATACACAACACACATACACACACAGGACACACACAACAGACACACACCATCACACCACACCAATCACAAAGCAATCACACACTTAGACACACATTCACGTAGACATCTATACACACATTTTACTATGGACACCTTACATTTACGCACCAAGATATAAAACTTATTTAAGATACTTCACACAAAGTAAGTTCACACACTACACACACACACCTTACACTTGCACTATCACACATTCACTATTGACACTTATGACACACACTCACTATGACACTTACATTACCCATAGACACTTTCATTTACACTTACACACACACGCACACTACACACACAAGACATACACACAGATTTACTTACACTCACACACGATATTTTGATACTTAAGACTGCACACAGATTTACTTAACACTCACACACAGATTTACTTACATCTGCACACAGATTTAACTTTACACTCACACAACAGATTTGCTTACGACACACCCGATCTTTACTACAGCACACAGATTTTACTTACATCTCACACACAGATTTACTTACACCATCACAGATTTACCTTAATGACTTCAACACACAGGATTTACTTTACACTGCACATCAGATTACGTTTACACTCACACAGAATTATAACCTTATCACACCAAGAATTGTACTTTACATCTCACACCACAGAATTTCACTTACAGAGCAACACAGCCAACACAGACCATCACACCACACACACATGGCATGCACACACACGCACACATCCACACAAAATTATAAGTAATTTTATTAAAAACATTATGTTTTAATTAAACCGTACATTTATATTACTTCATCAATTATAACTAAAATTGATTTCATTAAGTTTACTAAAAACTTCTAATAAATAAATGAAATTAATGCCTTGTTGGAACAAATTTAATTTAAAAATTGAATTTTTTAGGTCTTTTTTTATAATTTTATAACTATCAAATTTTTTAAAATAACTTTTTACTAAAAGATTTTATGCTTTTCATTATTATAACATATATTTTACGTCCCCTTAAGCAATAATTCAGTAAATCAGTAAGGTCAGCCCCTAGCACCTGTCTACAACAAGCTATGCCCACGGTTACTGTTCTATTTGACTGTCTGCTTTAACATCCTTTAGCATGTAATTAAGTACTAAAGATAAGTCAACTAAGTTTTTCTTCTCCTGCTCACATTAAACATGTACTTTATTAAATCGTTTCTAAGTTCTTATTTAAAAATAACATTATTCCACTTACTTATATTTCGCTTCGATTGTTACTAAATATAATATTTCAAAAGCTTTTTAAATATTCGGGATTTTCTTTATTATTATATTATCATTATTTATTTAGTATTAATTATTATTATATTATTATGTACATTGACAATCATACGAGAAACAAACACCCGCACTCCTGTTACAGATACGAAACTGGAGCGCTTCTCTCTGTAAATGCTGTTGAAATAACTACTTGGTACTAAATTTAGGATAATCCTTTGTGCCCGGGGCTGATTTAGGGCTAAATTCCAGGTCTAAAATATATTTAAAAAGCTGACCTTTTTTCTGGTAGAAGATGTGGAACTTACGTTAGGGCTAAATTTGGCTAAATGTTAGGGATAAGCCTTTTTTGTATCCTATGCTGATTTAAGATCCTAATACCAGGTCAAAAGTAATTCCAGTATAGACAAGAAGTCATTTGGTTATTATATTCATTTATTTATCAAGCGATATTTTCAAACTGAAATGCTTGATCGGTAAGATCCTTTAAGCCGGTAAGAAGGAAATGTTCCTTACTTGTGATTGTCGGAGTTGTTCCTTATCTCTATTACTGACCAAAATTGCCAACCGTTCAACATTTTTATTATTATCGTCTTTTTGAATAATTAAGCTTTTGTTCTTTAACTTGTATTTGAGCAGGTGGTTTTATTATCTTTTATAAGACCCAAACTCATTTTATAATCATAGTCATTTTAGCTGTAAGCGGTGCACAAGTTATCTTCTGATTTGGATTAAAAGTGTTTTATTTTTATAAAGTGTAATCATTTTATAATAAATACTTACATTGAGGAATAATTATTAATTTCAGATAGTAATAGATTAATAATAATTCACTAGATTTATAGTTGATCACGTGAAGCAAAACGCAACGAGCGCCTCCGCAAGCGCGACCCGGGTGCTGGAACCGACGCATGGAACCCCGCCGGCGTAATATTACTTACGGCGGTCGCGAAAATCGGAGCCCTTGGTATGGCATGAAGTGGTAGGCGCATACGTCCTATAGGTTTTATTATCTTCTTTGGATCACGTCCCAATTCCAAAGTTATATGTATAATATTAAGTTTGTGTACTTGTATCCAAGGGGTAACAATATTTCACCTTATAACATGTGTTCAAGCGCAATAGTTTTTTTTTAAAGTCCTGGTATATCAGTGTTTAATTAATTTTCAAGGGAGATATTCCTCGGATGGTTCGAATTGCGATATCAACATGCGATGATGAGAGGTATGGTAACTTAATACGTTCGATGTAATTTGAAGCTATATATAATATGATACCAATATTTGGAAATCCTTAAAGAGAATTACGGTTTGTTCCAATGAGGGAAGTTTATTATCGCAGTGGGTTACACACATTGTGTATTTAATTAATATAGTAATTATGTAATGATTTTTAGATTAAACAACTTTTTTTTCATAAATTATACATAGAGAAGATTAAACCGTAAAGACATACCTTGAAAAGGGAGGGAATGGATAACTTCTATACAATAAGGCTCTATCAGTCGTATAATCAGGTTAACTTAAGGCATAATAAAGAACTGTTTCATTCCCTTAAAGTAATAAGATCTAAAAGCCATACACAAGGGAGGAACATGGCCTACGTCACAGCCGGAGTATTTGTTCTATTTCCTCAAGGAATTATAACTTTAGGATAAATAAAAACAAACTGTTTTTCTACAATAATCAAAATGTGTCTTTTCAAAATACTATAATGTTTTTTCAATAAAAAGCCAATAAAGGAAAAGTTAGATTGTACATTTTAAAAATGTTCAGAGTAAAATCTTTCAAAATATAGGAAACGGAATATTTGAAAATACAAAAATGATGTATGAAATGTTTACAAGCGTATCATAAGAAAAATTAATTTTCCCGCGACCGCGTTATAATATAGTCCCGGCGGTTCATGCGTCGGTTCCGCCCCGGGTCGCGCTTGCGGGCGCTCTGGCGTTTTGCTTCACGTGATCTATTATAAATCTAGTGAATTATTATTATCTATTCTAGTGAAATTAATAATTTTTCCTTAGTGTGTATTTATTATAAATATGTATATATCACTTGATGTAAGAAATAAAAGACACTTTAATACAAATCAGATAACTGGTGCACCGCTTAACAGCTAAAATTGACTATGATTTAAAAGATGGAGTTTGGGTCTAAAAGATATAAAACACACCTGCTCAAATACAAGTTTAAAGAAAAAGTTAATTTTCAAAAGACGCTATAAAATAATTCTCAGCCAATCACATACGAGGTCATATATAGAGAAAGGTTCCGACAATCACAAGTAAGGAAGAACATTTCCTTCTTACCTGCTTAAAGGATCTTACGATCCAGCATGTTTCAGGTTGACAGAAGTATATTTAAAAAAATAATAATAATAACATGACTTATTATACTGGATTAGTTTGACCTGGTATTAGGGTTAAATCAGCATGGGATACATAAGGCTTATCTAAATTTACCTAACTAGTTATTGGCAAAGCCGGACATTTTCACAGGAAAAGGTCATTTGAGATTATTTGACCTGGAATTAAGGCCCTAATCGCTCCCGGGCTTCCAAATAGGGATTATTCCTTAATTTAGGCCTAAAGTAGTTATTTCAACACATTTTACGAAAAGAGGTCAGAGTTTCGTATCTTTAAGGAGTGCGGGTTGTTGTGTATTCTCGTGATGGATTGTCGAGAAGCTACATTGTTTGGTAATGATATACTAATAAGACGTTGATGTTGCATTATTACTAATTAAAAACTTCTGAGAATATTTTTAGTTACATCGGAGAGCGAATAATATAAATGTATGTGGAATGGATTGGTGGAATTATTTTTAGAGAAAAGGGTTCAAGAATTTTAATTAAAGATTAAATAGTATTTGCAGAGAGAGTTGTGTCATTTTGTTGAAAATTTTATACTTATTAGAAGTGTGCTAGAGATTGGAGTAAGCAGTAAGTCAAATAGAACGGCATAGCTTGGTGTAGAGGGGTGCTACGGGGGCTGACCTTTATAGAGTTTACCTCAGATTATTGCTTTTACGTACGTAAAATATAGATGTTTTTAATAAAACTTTGCAAGGGGACTTTTTTCTTAAGGTTTTATAATATCTTCAAAAGTTAGCTGTAGTAAATTTAAACAAAAGAGTATCACAACAGTTACTAATAAATTTCTTTGTTCAAGAGATATATGATGATTTTTATAGATATGTTTGATAAGCGATATCTTTGACAATAATTTTCAGTTATATTGAATGGTATATAAAGTGTACGTGTTAAATTAAAACTAAAAAAGTGTTTTAAAATGTAGACCCAAAATTGGTGTGTGTGTGGTTGTGTAAGTGAGTGTGCGTGTGTGTGTGGGTGCCCTGTTGTGTGGTGTGTAGGTGAAATCCTGTGTGGTGGAGTTAGTAATCTGTGTTGGTGCTAGGTAACATCCTGTGTGAGTGTAAGAATTCTTGTGGTGTGTAGGTAAATCTTCGTGTGATTGTGTGTATAAATCTGTGTGAGTGTAAGTAAAGTGTGTGGTGAGTGTAAGTAAATCTGTGTGTGTAAGTAAATCTGTGTGTGTAAGTAATTGTGTGTGGTGTAAGTAAATCTGCGTGTGAGTGTAGTAAATCTGTGTGAGTGAAGTAAATCTGTGTGAGTGTAAGTAAATTCTGGTGTGAGTGTAAGTATCTGGTGTGTGTGTTTGGGTGTCGTGTGTGTAAGTGTAGAATGGTAATTGTCTATGGGTTAATGTAAGGTGTCCATAATGTGAATGTTGTGTATATAGTGTCATGTGATGTGTGTATAGTGAAGTGTGTGTGTGTGTTATGTGTGGGAGCTTGTGTATAAATGTAAATGTAAGTGTCTATGGTAGAATGATAAGTGTCATTAGTGATATATATATATATAGTGTGGTGTGTGTGTGTGTGTGTGTGTGTGTGTTGTTGTGTGTGTGTGTGGTATGTGTATGGTGTTTTCTCAATTTTGAAACAATAGGCATGATGTCTGAATCGATATTGATGCATATATAAATCAATAAATAATAAAGAAAATAATAATAAAAGTTAAAAACAACAATAAATAAGAAAGTACGATTATAATTATATTATTTATATCATGTAAACATATATGAGTTTAAAGCAGTAAAACATGATATAAAGCAGTAAAGCAGAAATTAAAGCAGTAAAGCATGAGTTAAAGCGAGTAAAGCAGTAAAACAAAGGCAAACTAATCCCTTTGGTGTTAGGTCACCTCTCTATTGATTTACTGATTTACTGCTTTAAGGTTGTAATGTTAGATAAAATATAGTGAGTTAAGGGGAAGGCTGTACTCCAGAATTTGAGTTCTGTATGCAAATGTGAAATGCATACTTTTTATTTAAAGGAACTACTTACTCTTTATCTCCTGTTGATTTCGTTTCAATAGACTTGCTGGTTTGGGATTGGGGGGAGGAAGGGCCAAGTTCTGAATTTTTACCGTTTTAACTGAAAACCATAAAAATTTACAAATAATTTTTTTACAGATAATTCAATAATCTTGTTTCTACGAAAGTTCTAGAATAGAAGTGTGAGTCCAAAACGAATAATCTTTTGCCTTGCGAAGTTTCAATTGAAAA
Organism: Trachelipus rathkii; assembly: GCA_015478945.1. Classification (NCBI taxonomy): domain Eukaryota; kingdom Metazoa; phylum Arthropoda; class Malacostraca; order Isopoda; family Trachelipodidae; genus Trachelipus; species Trachelipus rathkii. Next base: position 2,660 of record JABUQX010097818.1, on the reverse strand, counting down.
TCATGGTAAGGATCCTCAGAATGAGCTGTATTCAACATGTGAGAAAATAATTCAATCATTCACTTTTCAACTGTCTGGCACCACCCAGGTTTTCATCGAAATAAACTTCGTGATGAATCTTCGCCTATATATATATAATGATGGCTTCTAATTTTTTTCAATACAATAGACTTTCATTTTTTGTTTTTTTTAGCGAATTGTTTTGTCAGCTGTATAGGGAAAAAAAAGTGATTTATGAGAAAAACGCCTATAAAGATTTTGGAATGATTTTTTTTCTTTTTTCAGAAAGTGAATAAGAGGACAAAGGGCATATTTACAAAAACAGAGAGCCAGCGCAACCCGGCAGTAAATTTTTATTCACACCGCACCGCACCGCACCGCACCGCACACACCGACCGCACCGCACCGCACGCCGCACATCTCATCAAAATCTATTCTCAAACAGGTCAGTGCCGACTTTGCATAAATATTTTTACTTTCCAAAATTATCTTATAACATTTTTACTCCGGTTCCGGCTCCGCTCCAACTCCGGCTATGGCTCGCGACTCCCCCCCGGTTTTTCCGGCCCTCCGAAGAATCCAGCTTCCCGGGTCCAGCTCCTTTTGCAAATTGTTCAGCTCCACTTAAAGAATTACTTTCACAGCAAAAGAAATTGTCTTCACTCCGCCGCCGCTCCGGCCCGGCTCCGGCTCCGTCCGGCTCCGACTGCCAGCTTCCGACTCGTTTCCATTATTCAGATAGGTTCAGCTCACTTGTGCGAAAAGTTTTGCTGCCCATCAATTTCTCCAAAAATTTATTACTTACCTAAGGTCTATTTCCGCTCTGTGCCTCTGGCTCTGTGCTCCAATGCTTCCGATCTGGGCTCTGGCTCTGGTCCGGCTCCTTTTCAAATTGGTTCATCTCCAACTTTGTTGACTTTACTTTCATGCTTCATTAGATTGAAAAAAATTTTTCCTCAGGCTCAGCCGATCCGACTCAGCTCCGATCCGGGCTTCGGCTCCGGCTTTATCTCCGACTTCGTTTTATATTTCAGAAGAAGTATTTTTTATCTGCAAACAATTTCTTTTAAATAATTTATTTACCTTAGAATCTTCCTCCAGTTGTAAACCGGCTCCGGCTCCGGCTCCGGCTCCAGCTCCGCTTCCAAACCATTTAGTTTTATAGCAAAAAAAGGTTAACAATTACGTTCATTGCTGCAAAAAATTGTCTTGAAAAAAATTGTTCTTCAGATCCGGGTCCGTCTCCGGTCGGCTCGGCCGGCTCCGCTCCGGTCCGTTCTGGTCCGACGTTCGTTTTTCATTTCAGAATGTTCAGCTCCGATTTGCAGAAGTATTTGTTCCCTGTAAAACATTCTTTTTGTTAAAGTCATCATCGTCTTTAAGTCTGCTCGGCTCTGGCTTCCGGCTCCGGCTCCGGGCTCGGGTCCAGCTCTTTCAACAATGTTCAGCTCAACTTTTGAAAAATTATGTTTACAACTGCAAATTAATAAAACATTTGCCTGCGGTTTCCAGCGCAAAGCAGATTTCCTGCCGCGCTCCGGTCCGAAATCGCGGATCGGGTGAGATGCCTCGGCTGTCGCAATCGACCCGTTGCATTCCCGCAACTTACCCCCGACTTGTTGCAAATATTTTTTACTGCAACCTCAGGTTGTTAAAAAAATGTATAATTTTGGTTCCAAATCCGCTATCCGGCCCGGCTCCCCCCCCGGGGCTCCTTCCTGCTCTGAATCTGGTCCTGCTCATAATCTGGCCTCGCGGGCTCTGTGCTTCGGCTCATTCTCAAAATTTGTTCATCTCCATCTTTGCAGAAATATTTTCTTGAAAAAATTTCTTTAAAAAAAATTTGTTTTTCGGCTCTACCTCTGGTTCCGGTCGGCTCGGTCCGGTCCGGCTCCGGCTCCGGTCCGACTCTGAATCTTTTAATTTCATAGAAATAATGAGCCTGATTTTTCCTTGACCTCGCTACACTTTACTCAAAAACATAATTTTACTCCAGAAGCTCCACGGAAAGTTGTATTGGCAATTTCAAAACTGGAGAATGAAATTTTTAGTTTTGACACACCTATAAAATCCTGTATCTTAAGAACTTTCGGAATTCGGAAACAAAAATTAACCAGATGTAGAGGAGGAAAATTGTTTTTAATTAAATAAGTGATAAACCAAAAAGTGAAATTTTTATTTGTACCCTAAGAAGAAGAGGGGTTGGCAGTAACAGGTCCTTAAGCAATAAAACATTGACGTCGAGGCAGTAAAACATAGTTGAACAAGGATAAGACAGTAAAATCAAAAGGATACTGAATTACCCTGGTGATATAGCATCTCTTATTGGATTTACTGATTTACTGGCTTTGAAGGTGTGTATTTAATAAATAATGAGTTCGAAGCATAAAACTATATAGTTAGCAGTTAAAACATGCTTAAAGCAGAAAGCAACATAGTAAAACCGTAATGCGAAAGTTAAGAGCAGTGAAAGCAAAAGTTAAAGGCAGTAAAGCAGAAAGTTAAAGCAAGTAAGCATAAACGAAAATATAGCTAATCTTAGGTGTTAGGTATACTCTCTATGATTTAAACATTCTATTTAACTGCTTTAAGGTATGTAATGTAAATGAGTTAAAGCAAGTCAATCAACAGTGAGTTAAAGCATGTAAAGCAGTAAAACA
>JABUQX010097817.1:0-24756 GCA_015478945.1 Trachelipus rathkii | reverse complement strand
ACTTTTAATTTACCAACTGGTAGGACTGCAAAAGGTGTACATAAACAACTTCAACTTACTAGGTATCCGCGGCAACTCCCCTTTATTCGTAGCATTCAAGCTTATGATAAATTGCGACAGGTAAAAGTATTTGTTTGTTTCAATAAAAATCATCCTTTACAGTTTGGATTTCCTGATAGCAAAAAGAAGCTATTTTTGTTTGTCGTAGTGGTATTCACTTTAACTGACTTATTACAACGGAAAATGTCTTACCTGAGTCGGTTACGACATCTTTGGAAGCATATCCCCGTCCGCCTATAATCAAATCTTCTTTATTAATGGTTATTCATTCGTTGGAACCGGATCTTCCAAATGAAATAAATTTAGCGAACGATAATGTTGATCTTGTACAGAGTCTATTTAACTCTGGTGGGGAGGAGTTGAATAGTGAAGCGAATAGTGATGAAATACATAACACAATAATTTCTCTGAAAAACTTTACTATGATTATTAATACTCAAGATACCTTAGAAATTTTGATGTCTCAAATTATTGATTGTCAGAAAAATGACCCTTTGTTGAGGCGTTTGAGAAGAGCCTTATACCATAATCAACTTTTGAGAGGCCCTCTTAAATTGTTCCGTTATTCTCTAAATTCATTATCACTTTTGGATGATAAATTAATACATCGAAATCGGAATGATCATTATAATTATGTGGTATCATTTATTTTTGCTTTACAGGTCACTGTGATCAACCATTATGCGTTTGCCTATATTGGACAGATAAAATTATATGCGTTATTGGAAAATCTTGTATGGCATCCCAAGTTAAGAGAAATTTGTAAAGACGTTTCTATGGCTTTTCATACTTGTCAGTTGGCCAAAATCTCCAATATATTCAATACACCACCAAAGATAAAGATCAACACTAGATACCCTTTCGAATTGACAGCTGCGGATCTTATTCAGCTACCAAAATCTCTGATAGGAAACAATTACGCTCTCATATTCATAGATCACTATAGCAAATGGGTGGCCGCAGTGCCCATTAAGAGTAAACATACATCCATAGTTACAGCAGCACTAGAAAGTATAATTCTTTATCTCCCACTAATTCCCTCCAGATTACTAACCGATAATGCCTGAGAATTTCGTGGGAAAATTTTTGAAAATCTCTTGCGTTCATTGAACATATATCATGTATATACTACACCCTACAACCCTTCATCAAATGGTATAGTTGAACGAGTCAACCGAACATTATTACAATATTTGCGTGTTTCTTTACAAGATCCAGCAGAATAGGACTCCCTTTTACATCATGTAATCTTAACTTCTTACAATCATTATAAACACTCAGAAACTGGTAAAACTCCAGCCGAAGTCTTATACCGGGAGGCCCACGACACTCGTCCAAAATTACCCTGGACAAGATTTTCTCAATATTGCGATGAAGGTCATCGAAATTTTCAATCATATATTGTTGACCAATTGGTAGCCCTACAACTCCACTTAATAGGGGATCTTACAATAAATAAGTTTAAAGAAAGGTACCAGGGTCCTTTAAGAATTATATATGTCAATTCTAATGACGTAACTTATGTGGTGGAAGCTTTAGACCAAAGGTCCCCAAACATTTTTGTCTCGTAGACCACTTGCCATGTTTTTCGGTTTTGGGTAGACCCCTGCTTACCTGATATTGATATTTTGCAAATTCATCAACTTCAAATGTGTTTTTGATATATATATATATATATATATATATATATATATATATATATATATATATATATATATATATATATATATATATATATATATATATTTTATATATATATATATATATATATATATATATATATATATATATATATATATATAACAAAGTTATAACATAAATAAAGAGAAATATATCTCTCTGCCTCTCACTTACTTCAATAATGTGTTTCACTTCCTAATAATTATAAATAAAAACCCTTTTAATGCCATCAAAAACCCAAGTCATGGCAACATCAAAAAACTCAAGTCATGATCAGCGTAATTTATCTATCTTTGCTAACTACAAGTACAAAACTAAAATTTTATAAAAATAATAATGTACTGACTTTTCTCCGGCACTCCTAAACAAAATGACATTGATTCCCTTTAACTTTGATTTACTTTAATTTGTATGTGCCTAACTACCAGTTTATATTTTTGAAAATATTTTCTTAACACTTTCCCTTTTAAGACTGAGGAAACAAATCAACGTGTTTGTCTCTCACATTCGTATTTATTGACTGACGAGTGAACAAGTGCGAGTCTTACTGCTCTCTCTTCGCGAAGCTCTCAGACAAGAAAGGACAAGAATTTTTACTCCGCGTATGCATGTAACATGATGAGACTAGTATATCATTATTTGCAAGTGTTTACAAGTTCAAAGTGCATTCCCACCACAAAGCGAATGGCTACAACTTCCACAATTTTATGAAACATGCTAATTTAATTTAATTAATAGTTAATGCTTAAATGAGATCCACTATCGTTGACCCACATTTACATCTCATGGGCCCCTATTTTTTTGGGAGACTGCCATGAACCCTTTGCAGACCGTCGTGGACCCCTGGGGGTCAATATAAACCATTTTGGGAATCAGTGCTTTAAACACTGAACGAAAATACCGAGTGCATCATCGTCAATTGAAACGATGGATCTCACCTCCCTTGTACTTACAAAGATCCCCTATATTTATAGAATTATTAACCAAACCTTTAGTTTTGGAGGTAGAGCCCTCCGAGGAAATCGTTGAAGAGTCAATACCGGCAACTTCAGATACGATTCCAACTATGCAAACCCTAAATTTTGATGATGATTCGGATGATGAGGATTTTTTTGGCTTCCCAGATTTACAAGGTCCGGAACTTTTTAATGACGTGATTTACCACTTAAATCAAAGTGTATTATTGGCTAATTCTTTAAATCAATTTTTAGACGAAAATGAAAACAATGGACATAATCAAATGGATCAAATGGATGATAACATTAGTATCAGTCATGATCAGTTGAGTGATATTTCATCTTATTATTTGGGATACTTGTTCATTACTCCTGAACAAATTACAATTAGTCCATCCTTAATAGAGAATTCTCCAAATTTAACAAACGTATCTTCAGACTTAATTCACACCCCTTCTTATATTTCTTATACACCTTTAATAATAACTGATAACAGAGAAGCACCTCCGGTACCCAGACGTCAAATAAGGATTCTTTCTTTGGGAGATGGTGTATCACGAGACAGTATTACAGATCTCCCTTATGAAACAAATATTGGGAGTGTCTATCCTCTATTGAGGTCGTTAGAAACTGTCACTACTCCAACTCCAAGTACTGAATTGCTTAAATTAATATTCTCACCTAGTTGTGATGAAGAATTGGAACCATCCACCCTAACTGAACAAACAATTAAAGAACTTTTAGAATGGGAGAAGTCTCGGTAGTTGTTCCAGAATTAGCACAAACTACCTTTAGTAGTAAAAAGAAAGTAGTACACTGGGCTCCTGAAGCAACCATTTCGTCAATCCCTGAGAGTGGGCATAATGAAACTATAAACGAGGTCGATTTTTCAGAACCAGTGGCTGCACGAACACGAAAAAGATCAACAGCAGTGGAATTAATTGAACCTTGGGTACAGACCCACATCCTGGAAAAGTGGAAGAGAACCGATTAAGACGGTGAAGTAACTAAGGAACCAGGAATTATATGAATGGAACACCGATGGTAAAGGTAAGTGGTTTTACTTGTATTAGGTTAGATTGAAATATATTTTTTTATATATGTATTTTTTATTATTAAAATATCTTTATAATCTTTTTTATTTTTTTCAGAAGGAATAAGAATTTAAGGGAAAATTGTATGGAATTGAAGAAGATTGTCCACCATGGAATTGAAAACTATTTTCCACCATGGAATTGAATAGGATTGTCCACCATGGAATTGAAAACGATTTTCCACCATAGAATTGAATAACCCTGTTCCCCATGAAATTGAAAAAGATGTCCATCAGATGGAACTGCAGAATAGTAAAATCCAATCCAAACCACTAAAAAAATTACACTTTATGGGCACAGACCATTTTAATAGGCTTATATGAGCTATAACATATTTAGATTGTCATTTTTAATGAACTTTTTTTTATAATAAAAACATCCCTACTTTTTGTAGTTTTATTGTTAATTAGTAACCTTAACGTTGTAGGGCAAGGCAGAAACAATGTTTGAGGTTTTGAGGTTACACAGATTCAAAATTGAAAGGGGAAGATATGGTGGTGTTAAGTGACTGTTATTGATACGGTTTGATGGTGGTGTTGAGTTGTATAGGCATATTTGTTAGATTTAGTGTTTGAGATTTTGCTATGTGAAATTAATTTGTGATATTATACTTTTCGGATACTATTGGCTGGTCACTCTATGGTGTCATACTTGGAATCATTTTATGATTCCTGGCTACATAACCCAGAGAATAGGGTTATAAAATTCAAACGCTTCATTCTCGCTTCATTTGAAGATGTACCCAAGGGTATAAAATATGAAGTGACCAAACAAACCACCCATGTTTTGGTATTCTCGATTTTTCGAATGGCCTATACACAGGCTCGGTATAAAATGACAAAGGGCTCCTATCATAAAGAGTATACTGTTACCCTCACTGATTTAACTTTTAAGGCCGAAGATGCTCTTAAAGTGATCAAAGAAATTTATCAGGAAGTTAAAAAACAAAACCCTGATACAAAAATGTTTATGGTGTTACTCACTTTTCCCGACTTACCCTACTATAACTACCATCGTTGAATAGCTTATGCACCCCCGGAGGTCCAAACATGGTATAAAAATCTTCCTCGTACCACTCCCAAGGAGTTGAATGAAGACACTATTAAAGTATACAACGAGCTTCACCGTTTACATACTTCAGCATTAAAATGGGAGGAAAAAGGACAATTGCTATGTCTGACGCGCTTCGGTTTATACCAAAGCGTGAATTGTACCGACAGTATCAAAGGTTGATTAACTTCAGAAATAATGTATATTCCTTAGGTCCCAATGGATACAATAGTGATGGTATTCATCCGAATGCAGACTTTGGAAATGCCGTTTGGGTAATGATCAAATATTTTGGGACCTTTTCTATCATCCCACGAAAACCCTCTACAGACCCCTTTCACATGACCCGAGCTTCTCAATTGAGAAAGGTAACCATTACCATTGGAAATAACCTGGTTAATGAGGCAACAACCTCATCAACGGGTCCTTTGTCCCGAGCTCAAGACATCTAAGAAACATCCGACCAACCATTGGAAAGGAGGAAAACTCTGAGACCATTACTGGCATCTGATGGTCAATCAAGGCCTGAAAAACATTCCAGTGTCTCAATTCCATCTGAGATACTGAATGCTATACCCTCTACATCTAGGTCACACCAAAATCCAGTTTTTTGTCCTTCCTTGGCTCAATCTCGCTATGATCCTGAACAGTATTCTGCTAATGTATCTGTTTACCTATACAACTGTTAATGTGTTTCGGTTTGATCCGACCAAACACAACTCACTTATACAAATGACCCCACTAAGCTTTTCAGTTGCTCTATAGATTTAGAAGAATGGGTACACCTATTATTAAACGGGCCCCCTTCACCTTTCATCTTATGTGAATTTCTTGGGAAGCAAAGGTCTCCGTCCCTAGAGCTTCGTTAAAGCAAAATCTTCCAAGGCCGAATGACCGATTGCCACCGGATCGTCGGGACCCTTATTTCAAATGTTTGACCAAAATTTTACGCGGCGCGGGATTACTCTTGGGGGGTCCTCTTGACCTTACCAAAATTGAATACATTATCGACTGGATAAGGCAGTTTAGGGCACGGATTTGTGGAGGAAAGGAATTGGTTTTGGTATGTTAGTTAATGAATTTTCGCGTAATATCGTAATCGTCAATCGTAAAATGATGTAATTGTTTGTTTATCTTGTCTGGTCTTGATGGTGTAAAGTAGTTGGGAAGTGAGCGACCCCCGAAGCAGTGCACGATCCCTTTAAGGGATTGTTGTTGTTGTATTGGTTTGGGCAATTGTCCTTGGTGTTTGTTTACGTTTGTGGTGGTCTGCAATTTGGTTACGTCTACATTGTTTTCGCCTTTGGTCTCATTCCTATTCCCGTCATTTTATGACGCCAGCAAGGCGCACAAAGAATGCGGGGGGGGCACGATGTAGGGTTTTTTTTCTTTTTGTTAGAGTTACGCCTCATTCATTTAACAAAGAAAATATTCACAATTACCAAAATTATTTATGTACACTGTCTATAATTGAAAAGTTGATAAGGATACTTGGCAAAAATTGAGTAACATAAACAGCAACAATGCTTGTAAAATACCTACTTATTTTTAAACAAACTCCTTTCTTGATTATGGCTCGAGTTGCACCAGCTACGGCTGACCCACTGTGATGTGTCACCACTTAAACTAAACTAAGTGATATTCCAATGCGTGATTTGCATTTTTCTTGGAACCTTTCCTCCACTGAATTAAAAAAAACTTAAACAGTTTGTCCGTCTTTTTTGAGAGGGCTTTTCAATTTTTTTTTTCTTCAAAAAGATTAATCAATTTGTAAATCTTTTTACCACCTTTTATGAGTAATCATTTTACAATTTACTATAAATTTCTTTATTTTTTTTAAAAACAGAAAAATTTTCTGTAATTCAGAGTCAGACTAAAGAGAAAAATATTGAAATGTTGTTAAATTATTGGAACATTAGATTATAGTTCCCCTCCGAATTTGCCCTTCTTATTCAGTCACTGTATTGATTCGTGGTTCTTCTTATTTTTACAAGGTCTTATAGGTTCAAGAGGACCCTCACTTCAATAAAAACTCAACTTTCCAACTATTACTTTAGTCTCTAAAGTTTTTTTACAAGACTCTTGAAACTTTGAGAAATCATCAGTTCAATCAAGCTTAATAGAAATCACCCTATTAGGCAGCCCCAATCAATTGTCACAAGAGACCGGTATTTAAATAGCATTTTTGTGACTAATGGACGTGTTTCTTCAATTTGAAAACAAAACAAAAAATAACAGGCCGACGAAGTTATAGTCTGCTAATTTCCTATCATGGATGTTTGATGAACATTTGACAGCGTTCACCTCCCAAAAACTAAACTAATTATTACCCTAACTAGGGTTAAATATGACAGGTGTATCTGGTTTATCATTTAATGGTTTATACGGAAAGAACATACTTCAGTGTTACCACAAAAAAAGCCCCTCGGGTCCATAATATATTAGGACTGACCATACTCACGTAATATATAACGCATAGCCGATATACGCCCACACGTAATCTATATATATATAATATATATATTATTTTATATATTACTACTATATAATACTATATATTATATATATATAATATATATATAGTATATATATATTATACAACATTTTTTCTTTTAAAAGGAATTTTCCGCAACCGGGGGGGGGGGGATATTAAAATCAAAATCCGCATCCGCATCGCGGTGGATGCGAAAAAAAAATGACATCTGCCTGCATCACTACACGGAACCCCCAAACCCAAATTTCTCGACATTTCTAATTTTCGGTCATGACTCACCGAGCTGGAAATTTTTGTTGAATTGAAAGGCTGGCTGAGTCGACTCTTAAACAATTCTTTCTCAAGCCAATTTATCAACATCCTTCTTATGCAACTGTAATGAGATAATAGCTAAAAATAGAAACTTTATTTCGTTGGTAGATCTTGAATCTCTCTTTACTTGTTATATATATATTATTTACTTAAAAAGGATTTTAGATTAAACGTTAGTTATAAAACTTTATTTGTTACTTAATATTTATATTTTTATATTTATATAACATTTATTCTGTTTCATCATTTGTTAAATTAGTCTAGAACTAATCTCTGATGATGACTAAAGTGGTCAGGCGAAAATATTAGATATGAAAAGGTTCAGAAAGCAGTTGTTCTATTCGACTATTCTAGAATAGTCCTTTAAAAAAACAATCATAAAGCTGAAGCGGGTGTGAGATACCTTTAGGAAATGGGAATAAAAGTTGTTTTGCAAATCTAACATTAAATATTAGAAAGCTGAATATAAAATTTCTATTAATTAATATATCTAATAATAATAAATAATTTTAATAATCCTCTCTCATTAATATAATCAGTAAATATCAATAATAATAATAATAATAATATATATAATAATAATTACACATTGACGGGAAATGGGCTTCTGGGGGGACGTTTTCGTTCTTTAAGCCAATTATAATAATAATAATAATAATAATAATAAAATAATAATTAAAATTAATTGAATAAATTAAATATTTACTTGTTTGTAATAATAATTTGATAAATATATCAAATAATTAATTATTAATAATAATTTCTTGGAATGTTATAATTTTTTAGTTATAATAATAATACCTAATACATAATTTCATTTCTTTCAATTTGGCTTTTAACACTCTATTATTCAGGGTATGCAAAAATATTTACATTTGTAAATTATAGTCCAATATTTTAAGGCTTCATTATAGCTCGTTGAGAATTTTTATAAATAAATAATTTTAAGTTTTCGCGCCTAGTATCTGAAATGGGGACTTTTACTAAGATGAAAATAGAATAGTGGTATGAATGGGAAGGGACTCCGAAAATATTATATTATAACAATAAGTATAAAAATGAATATTAATATAGCTAAATATATTAATGTCTAAAGACAAATTAAATATAATAAATATTGATTAATAATTTTATAATAAAAATAATAATAATAATAATATAATATAATATATAAATAAATTCATTAAATAATTAATTAATAATATGATTAAATAAATAAATAAATAAATAATAAATTATTTTAATAATAAATAAGAATATATTATAATAATAAATTAAATGATTTATATGAAAATATATTAATATTGTGTATAATGAAAGTAATTACCATTTTAGTATATTAACTAAATTACTTTTATTCATGTATTAATAGCTCTTAACGGTCATTTGAGATAAATATTAATTAAATTATACCATATATAATAAATATATTAATAAAACAGAATAAATAGTAATTAATAAAACCTTATAGCCAATAGTTTTCCATACAATCATTCCATAGCGAGGAAGCCACCTTCTAAAACATGAATTATTTCACATTAAATTCCCATATTTAAAAGTTATCTAATGATAATAAATAAATTTTTAATAATAATAATGAATATAATTTATTTTGATTCCATTATAAAAAATAATGTCTTATTTATATAAAATAATATATAATAAATTAATAATAAATTAATAATCAACAAATAATGATAATATAAAAATTTAATATAAACCATAATAATAACGTTAATGAAACAAGTGATTATTTGAGAGTAGCCGACCATATCTTTTATGAGCACTGTTCCAAGAATTTTAATTAGAAATTAAATTTATAATAAAAATAATCAATTAATAATTAATTAATAATTAGATAATATAATAATGAAACAGAATTAAATTTAAGTAACATATTAATTAAAGTTGGGTGCTAAACGATAATTAATTATTTAATAAATAATGATTAGCGTTTGGGATATAATAAAAAATGATGTAATTAAAATTTTATAAATCTAATATTAAATAATAATAAATAAATTATATGTAATAATAATAGAGTATAGAAATGATAATTAAATAAATATACAGGATTAAAAAAATAATAATAAACCTAATTAATAAATAATAATAATAATAATAATGAGAAAAAAAGAAAAACTAGTTACGCATCTAAATAATTGCTAAAATAGCGCATATTAGGAGGGGAGCAAAACTCCCTATAGCACTAGCCTGGAATATCATTTTTTAAATGTGCATATTGATATATAGAACAATTTGGGTAAAAACTATTATTCTCTTAAATTAGCTATCTTAATATTTTCTTTGGAATAATGAATATATATTATATTATGAGAATTTTCATTTTTTTTAATATCTTGTATTATTATAGTATGAGGTTAAATATCGTTATAGACTATTTAGTACAACATTTATAACTTAATAAATACTGTTATGTTAAGCTTTTTTTATAATACCGTATAGAAAGGTAATGGAATTTTAATTGTTGCACTACGTTATCTTTGAAGATATTTCTATTATTAAATTTTTGATTTTTTAGATTTATTAATTATGGAAGTTAAGGATATTAGGGATCAGATTTTTAACATTTGACCCTTTATTTTTTTGATAAAGTATGTCTTATGTGCTGTTCCTTTAAGAGAGATAGATAGCTTCAAATAATATAGGGTCTATCATAAATTATTTAAAATTATTTATGTTTTTTAAATATAAAGGTTGCTGCATGATATGTACTTATAGAAGTTTTTTATGGTTTCTGTACTTTAACAGATATACTGGTATAATGATAACGTTATTTTTGACTCAACATATATTACCTGAATTAATAATAGTTGATTTGATTGCATTAGGCTATGCCTATAGACTGAGTGGGATAGACCTAATATAATAGTAATTATGGGTGTATAATATGATGCTAATTTAAGCTATATACTCAGTGAATGGCGTACAGAAAATTTTTTATTTTTCTGGGAGGTATGAGCGGCCAATACTAAAATGTAGCTCAGTTCTTTAATATATTATATATATATTAATAATATATAATATATATATATATAATATATTATAATATACTTATATATTAATATTTATTAATATATATTAATAATATTTTATATTTATTAATATTATATAATTATATATTTATATTAATATATAATAATATATTATTATTCAATATATATATATATATATATATATATTATATTATATATAATTCAATTAATATACTAATTAATAAGGAAAATATTAAATTATTAAATTACCTATAAATATTAATCACAAGTGATAAAATAGTTAACTTCGAAATGTGTCAAATTAGCGTAATTAGATTATTCTAGCCTAATTTTGTTAACATGGTATATCGCCTGACTAATGAGAGTGAGCGCATGTCTGATTATACCTAGATAAGATATGATAAACTCATCTTACAATTATATTAATCTTCTAAATTATTTACGATGTAGGATGTATAGATGAGAGTGGGAAATCCAATAATCTTTCATTTCCAATAGTATTTTTTAAGTAGGGTTTCAGATGTCTTAATGTTGAAATAAGCTGTCTTTTCTATTACTAGATAAGCCAATTAAACACTATAATGACTGATGCAGGTAAATTTGAAGAGTATTTAGCACAGCATGTAGAATATGGGTTGTGATTAAATTTGGACTTTAGCGAATCAATAAACTATGTTTTTCCATTAGTTTCGTCATTTTGCTGACGACCTATGTAGCTTAATGTTAGGAGCCATTCGTCAACTTCTCACCATTAAAATTCCCAATATCTGTACTTTTTATAAAAATCTTATTATAGGGGCCTTCAAGAGAGTAATCTTCCTTGTAAAATTAATTTACACATAATTACTGTATTATACTTTCTTCATATATGATCACATTACACTCATACCGTTATCGGTATATATGATATATATGCAATGTAAAATTTTTAAATAACATATATTCTGAATGTCTTAGTATATATTAAATCATTTCATAAATAAATAGGTATATATAAAATATATGAGGATGTTGTTTTTGAGTGTTGATAAGTCATGTGGGTGTGATTTTGGGGGTCGGAGTAGGAAATCTTGGGTTCTCATTATGTATTTTATTGAAAAGTGTGAGGTTTCACATTCTTTAATTTAAATACAAAAAGCACAATTTCATTATTACTCAGTATCGATTCAGTATTACAATTATTTGTCCGCTTAGGCCCAGGTTCTTCAAATAATCAGCTGAAATTCGTTATGTAGTGTTTCAAAGCTGATTGTTTTTCCCGTTTAGTATATTGTAAACTCAAAATGGAACTGTACGAGGATTTGCATCCTGACATCGCGCGAGCATAATTATATAAAATTATATTAACTTAACTATTTTTCATTCTCATTGTGTTCATTTGAGACGGAAGTAGTGATACTGTAGGAAAATTTCTTATGTCATGAATAATATTAGGGTCGGGGGCACATAGGCCCCCTTTTGCCCCCCCCGCTTAAATACTGGCGCTACTGGTGAAACTATCTATTATCTATATTCTCTCTATAAAGAGGTGAATTTTTTCTAAGTGGTGTGGAATAGTATTGTACATATATTTTCTCGGGCTAGTTATGTACCGTTCACTAAGCTAGGCATTGATATGTTGATTCGTGTTATAATAGTGAATTGCATTTTTTTCATTTTCTTAATATCTCTAACGTTACCCCAAGTATTTAGCATTTGTGACTCTTTTCAAGTAAACTCCTTTAATTTTACGTTGAAATTACAAGCTATAGTTATCTATGGTATGCACGGGATATGCTATAAGCTGCTCGTATTTTTATATGACTTTTTTACAAGTGTAGTGAAAAGATATTCATATTAGAAGACAGAAGAATTTTCAAACTAAAACTAGCAGCGGTTTTCTTGCCTATTTATAGATGTTCTTCAAAGTTTAAAAACGTCAATCACTAGACCATTATTAATTTATTTATTAATCGATAATTATAATAATAATAATAATAATAATAAGAATAATATTTTCATTAATTTTCAAAATATACTAAATAATAATAAGATAAACTAGACCCACCGAAGAAAAATTTTTATGGTATAATTAAAAAGAATAATAATATTATTTTTGAGTTACTAGAAGAGAAATTAATATACTAATAACCAAAGAACTCGAAAGTTATAATGGAATAATACTCAATAATAATATACATAATTTAAAATTAGTGATTAATACTCTCTCTAAATTTTTGTGTTAGTACGATTCGTAAATGATGGTGAGCGAACGCATTCAGTAACTAAGCTTCATAAAAAAGTAGAAAATGTCATTAATTAAATTAATTAAATAATATATCATACAAAATCAGACTATATCTTAATTATTAATTAAATTAATACTAATTTATAATATAAATAATAATTAATAAATTAATAAATAATCTAATGAAAAGCATAAAAATTATTTAAACAAAATATTTCAATAGATAATTAATTATGTTTAATTATTAATTGAAAATATACAAAATTAACATAAAGTTAATTTTTAATAATTTTAAATAATAGTTAACAATATAAAAATTTATAATAGGTCATATTATAAATTATAATAAGCATTAATAAAAATAAGTAAAAATCATATTTAATAAATAATAAAATAATTTATGAATAATCATAAAATACATAAATATTTATACTGAGTAAAGAAAATAGCCTTTTTGGCAATTTTATTTTAATCAATTAAGATATAAAATAAGTATTAATAAATAATATATATATATAAACTTTAATAATAATAGTATTTTAAAAGTTATGTATCCTTCCAGTAAATTACATATAAATAATAATAAGAGGAATAAATAAATAATAATAAATAAATAATATAAATAATAATTCACTTTAATAATGTAGATATATTATTATACTAAATAATTTAATATAATGTAAAATAATTTACCATTATTAATAATAAATAAATTGATGACAAATTGAAAATTCATATAAATATTAATGTCATGCCAAAATTAAGTTTTCCGTAATCTGCTACGTATTTCTATATAATATATTCTTATCACTTAGTATAGATGATTAAAGGTAACTATTGTTGGGACAATATTAAAATCAATTATGAATAAGGAAAAAATTAATGTTTAATTACCATCTCATCGTATATCTCTCTATTAATAACATATTAATACTGTGTTAATAATATAAGAAGAAATCTAATATTTAATTAATTTCCTTTACTTCTCCCCTCCATTGATTATTTTATTTTTGCGGTTGTTTTTGTTACAGCCATGTCAGATGTATTTTTAATCCCTTTACTGCTGTTACTGTTTCTAATAAATATTACTTCACTTCTCTTATCTACTTACTAGGATTTAAGTAGACTTTTCGATCTATTTTCTTATTCTTTTGAATAATAACAAAGACTCAAGTAAAACCTACACACAAAAATAGAAAATCTGGAGAATTTGTGAAATAGGAGATATATTTTGAAAAATATCGAAATCACGATTTATATCGATACTTTGCATCAACTTGGCTGAAATTACACAGTTGTGTGAATTAGAAAATTAATTAAATTATTACAATATACATACTGATACATTTGTTTACTGATTAGATAATGGAAGAACCATATTTTGAATATAGTGACTTACGTAAAGGAAATATACTACTGGTAAAGGTACTATAGATAATTCTCCTACTCCCTGATTTAATTAGACTTTCATTGATCAATATCCATGACTCTCTAGAATTACATAAACATTATCATAGTGACTATTAAAATAAAAATGTTAGTCTAATAGATATACAATTTTGACCAAGAATAAGTCGTGTATATGTTTGTTCTTGTTCTTAAATATGTGAGCTATTCTTTTGGTTTTTTTTTAAATAAACAATAATGATAATTTAAAGGACGAAAACTGTGCTACTTAATCAAAAGATTATTATCATAAAACTAATTGCTTGGTATAGATGATTCAAGGACAATAGTTGGTTATAAAATTGATTTAACGTGAATATTTATAGTCTTGACACACTTTGGACCAAATTCAACAAATATAATGGATGAATAAGCTGCGCAAACGCATGCAAATTTGAAAATATTGCATATACCATGGTTTGATTTCACCCAATATTCATCTTTCAGCTTATAAACGATTCCGCATAATAACAAACTAATAATAATACATATACCAATTTTTATGTTCTTCTTCGCAGTGTAGTATCTCGTCGTTTTATGGTTATTGTCTCAAAACATTCTCTGCGATTAAAAGATAATTCAAAAACTTTCTCAATTGCTCTCGCCCTCTCTCTTCTGTTCGTGGTCTCTCCTCTCTCTTCTCTTTCTCTCTCTCTCTCTCTCTCCTCTTTTCACTTCTTTCTTATTTATTTCTCTTGGTAATCTTTTTGTGTGAGGTGGCATCAGATTCTGCATGAGGGATGCGGTGATATGTTGAGCAGACGCGCTCCTGCGCTGTGCGCCTCTCTTTTTCCCATCTCTTTCTCTCGTGCTCTCCTCTCTCTTGCTCTTCTCTCTGCTGATCCTCTCTCTACTCTCTCTTTGCTTCAAGTATTCTCATTTTTATATTAATAAGTGCACTGTCTTTTATAGCTTGTGAATTTTATGTAAGGTATTGCGGGACCATTGGACGCGGCATCGCTCCAATTGGAATATTTGATATATATGTTTACTCTATGAAATGTGGCTTCAGTATATTTAATGTGCAGTGATGGTGGAGTCGGGTGAACGGACTGCTAATACTCTTAAATTTGATTAAGAAACTTCAAACATAAGGCACCTCTTACGACATATAACTAAAGTTTAACCCTAACAAAGTTGATTTAGCGATACAATAATAAATAATAATCAATAATAAATAAATTAATATAATTGATATTGGTGATGTCATAGTTGTAATAGGAGATGAAGATTGGATTGTTATTAGATTATTATATATAAATCTTCAGGGTAATAATGATATTTAGTTAGAATTTTATTTTAGTACATATAGTAAAATAATATATATTATACATAAATTATCAAATAATCTTAGTTAGGATAATGTTTTGTTCAGTACTAAAGGTTATAGGTAATAGATATAATAATATATATAGTTTATTTAAGTTAACCAATTAAGTAATTACCTTTCTTCTTAATACAGTGTGTGGGAAGAATTAAGTTGGTAAATAATATCATATCGCATTTCGTCTCGTGTTACATACTGGCGATAGATTTTTTTATAATATAAAACTGCCATTCACTGCGGGCAGTGAGTCTTGTGGCTGATGCCACAATTTTTGGGTTCAGTGGAGGGACCACATGTCTATTTCTCAATCTCTCTCGAGTTAATTTTAGCTGTTTAAAGATAATTATACCTGATTTTAAGTCAGTGTGCCCATAGTTCGCTCTCCACCCAATACTTCTATGATAAATAAATAGTTTGTGGATCTTATCAATTGTTAAGATTATTAATTAAAATTATATAATGCACTAAACCTGAATAGCTATTACTTAACTATTTCATTTATATTTTACAGACTATTTATATATAGTATATGCGTTTATTAACATGCTGTTAATGTTAAATGTTTTTGTAAATTTATATATATTCATATTTAATATATATATTTAATATATTAATATTTATATATATTATAATTAATATTAATATACTTAAATATATTATTAATACGCTTCCTTTATTATTTGATTTCTAACAATAAATTTGTGTAGTATCTATATTTTCAAAATAATAAACGTGTATACATTATATATAATATTTTATAATTTTAATATACTTTCATTTTGATGGCAAAGACAATAATATGATATTGGAGTTCCTCTCTCTGTTAATCAGTTTATATATATATAAATATATAATATATCAAATATTTATGCCCTCATCATACAAATAATTAACCCAACTCCATAATTACATGTATCATACATACAATTTGCATACTAGGTTACAAAATAAAATATAAACATAATACATCACTCATTATGATATAGTTAATAATATAAAATAATGCGCTTATATTATGAATAAATGTATCAATCAGTAAAAAAAATTACTCTAGAATAACAAAATTATTTATAATAGCGGTATATAAGGTAATAAGGAATAGTAGTGTAAAGATAATACATAAGGTAATTTATAGAGACCTAATGAAGATCCTATTACTATTGGAAAAATTTAGGTACCATTAGAGAAGTATAAAAGATTACAATACTCGAAAGATGTAGCTATATTTGACATATGGAATGATTTTATTGATAAATAGTAGATAATGTTGTAGTAAGTAAGATTTTGAATAGAAGTAAAAGAGTTATTATATATTAATATTGTAATTGAGAAGTTATGGAGTATTTACAATATTTCAGCCAGGAACAAAATAATTAATTATCTAAGTATCGAGGTCCATAAAACTCATTATATATAGAAAAATTTTCATAGTAGTGACAGTGATGAAGCTGTTTTGCTTTGACTTTTTTTTTTTTATAACAAGAAATTTAAGAAGAATTTGCAAAGCCTTTTAAATTAAAATTATGCTCTCCTAAGTAACTTCCCGTACATATATCTTTTCTACTCCTATGATCAGTATTATAGTATTTTTAACAATCTTATCTTATGATTTGTAAGATTGTAAAAAGAATAGTTACTCACAAGTATATTTGATAGCTATTATCTATATGTACTGATTGAGTATTATTATGTGATAAAGAATTTAGGATAGGGTGGGGTACTAAAATAAGTGGCTTACTTTTAAATGTAATAGTTTACTCATGAATCGGGTTTGCCAAGATTTATGGAGATACCCCTAAGAGATGGGAGCTACGCACTTAGGTGAGAGTAGGGAGAGAGAGAATGAGAAGCATGATGGGAGAGAGATATATGAAGAGGATATCCCAAGAAATGAGAGATCTGATAAAGCAATTATCGCATGAACGAGTGCGAGGAACAGCATTAAGAAGGATGCGAATTGACGAGAAAAGTATTTAGAACAAGTAGAAGTTGAGGGCGAGAGAGGCTGTAATTACATTTAGGGCTAACTTCAAATCAGAAAGATATTGAAACTGAACGATATGAATGAATGGAGGGAGTAGATGGGCGTTTGGAGAAGTTCTTCGAGAGAGAGTACGACGGACCAGAGAAAAGAGAAAAGATTTAGATGTGAGAAGGGTATTAAGAGCGGGAGCAGAATCTGAAGAAAGTATGGCGGTGTTATTCGCAAGTGGTATTGGAAAGCAAGGAAAGAATGTAAAGAAGGTGTTAAGTCTGAAGAGAGTTAATAGTATAATATAGAAAATGATTAGGAGCCGAAAGATGGATGATGGGTGATTACAGAGAAGAAGAACTAAACAAAAGTTATTAAGGTAGAGCTGAGAGGTAGAGAGAGAGATAGATTCAGTATATAGAAGTATATTTTAGAAAAGTCAGTATTAGAGGTATTGGCGAGCAAATACAGAGTTTTGGGGACCTGACGATGAGTTTTAAGAGGAGAAGAGAGAGAAGAGAGAAGACCTGATAAGAGAAGGGATTAGAATTGTGATGTGATGAGAGGAGAGGAAGGAAGGTGTAAGAAGAAGTGTTAAGCAGTGCCGACCAAGAAGGATGATTAGAGAGAGCTGGGGACTTCTGGGGTGAGGGGAGGAAGAAAGCTATGGGGAGAGAGGCCTGAAAGAAGGGATGAGTAGGAAATGTTTTCTTTTAGGAAAGGGGAGATGTTACTTCGATTGTATCGGTGGAGGCATGTTTATGAGAGGAGATATCGGGGAAGAGAGAAGCGACATGTCTATTATTGAAGAATAGATTTTCAGAGAGGTTAGAGAGTCGTAGAATTTCATGTATTATGCGCCGAAAGAAGAGAAGAAGAGAAAGAGAGAATAAGAGGTAAGAGAGAAGGAGAGGGGAGTCCCTAATTTATCTGCGCAGATAGATAGGTAGACGCGCGAAGAGAAGAGAAGAGAAAGAGCGAAACAGAGAGGATGAGGGAAGGAGAAGAATGAGGGAAGAGAGAGAGAAGAAGATTGAGCAACAGCATAGAAATATCATCATGACAAAGAACGGAGAGTGGAATCCGAAGAGAGAGGAGCAGAGAGAAGACAAGAGAGAGAGAGAAAGGAAAGCGATAGATGACGCGCGAGAGGAAGAGAGAGAGAAGAATGACGAGGAGAGGAGGACCGTGAAAAATTATAGAGAAGGTTAGAGAGAGAGAGAAAGACTTTTATATATATAGGTTAGAGAAGAGAGAGAGAGAGAGAGAGAGAATACAATTGAGGATAGTTTCAAAGACCTTAGATGAAAAAGTAATAGTTATAATGCGATAATAACAAAGTTCTGAACTGCTAGGTACCCTCCTTTGTCGAAATCGGTTGGACATGTGAATGCTTCCTGCACTGAGGAAAAACGCCAATATTGAGGCACAAAGTTTAGTTGAACATAAGATACTATGAACAAGATCTATGTAATTGCATTATTATCGTTTGTTAAGACATGGAACACCTGAGTGATGAAAAAGGAGAAGAGGGATGTCAGAGTCATCAAGGATTGAATTTGATATATTAAGGAAACCGAATAGCTAAAATTTTTCAGGAGAAGAACCGACTACAGGTCCATGAAATTCAAATTAGAGCAAATTAAAGAAGGAATCCAAATTTCCAAAAATTTTATGGTGTTTTTACAGTTTGGTGAATACTAGAATCAATATGAAGTCAGCTTAAATTTCATAAAATCCCTGTAACTATCCCAAGATGTACATAAATTATTTTGAGTGATAGTGTAACCACAATTATTTCATTCTTGATAAGCATTGTCTAGTCTGAATGACACAATAACTAGATGCAGTAGAACCATGAACATTGAGGAGAGAAAGAAATAGCTAAAGAAGGAATGAAACTGCATCATTCATTACCTCCTACGGTTCCCACCTCTTCGTCAGACACCAAAGCTCCACGAGAGTTAACGTAGAAGCAACGCAAAGCTCCTCCAATCATCAATCCGATTAGAGTTGCGGAAGATAGGCTAAGGGCGGTTTGTAGCTGATCAAGAGGAGGAATTATTATTATTTAAGAGCTATTAGGATTGTGGTCAGATTTTTCATCCAACAGTTGTTGGGCTTGACATGCTCTATAGATGAAAAACTGTCCCATATAAGTATATATTCTATTATTTATGTTAATATATATTATATATATATATATATATATATATATTATATTAATATTTAATATATATATAATTAATATATATATTATATATTATATATATATTAATAATTATTAATATCATATATATTAATATATTATTAATAATATATATATATATATATTATTAATCATTTATAAGTATAATAATAATATATATATATATCTACTGTGTAAAACATACTCACTCAGTTAATTAAATAATAATATCATGCATAATCTTATATAATTGGCAAATTTTATATATTAATGTGATAGCGATAAAATTAATCTAGAAATAGGGAAGAAAACCCTTAATAAAACACGTCATCGTGTCTAAGGTAACGGTGAGCTCCAAAATCGGAACCGGTAAGCGCGGAGCAGGAGTGCGAGCGGGCGGAGCCGGAGCCGGAGCCGGAGCGTGAGCCGGAGCCGAGCCATGAGCCGCAACGGTTTTGGGTGGAGCAGGAGCTGGAACCGAATTTTTTTTGGTGGAGCTGAAGCTGGAACCTGAGTCGATTTTTTTTGAAGGAGACGGAGCAAAATAAAAAAAAATTATTTTTATTATTACTATAAAATATAAATAGAAGTGTTCGGAGTCGGTGCCTGAGGAAAATTTTAATAGTTGTGGAGGAGGAAAGAGGGGGTTATGAACTGAAAGCTCGCATAAGTATTCTCTCGGCTCCGGTACCCGTGATTTAGCAAAGAGAATAGGATACGAAACCCTCAATAGGAATATGCGACGAATATCCAACTCATATTTATTTGCCTCAAAGGCATCGCACTACCTACTTCTTCCAAAATAGATATAAATAATATTTACTCTTATATCTATCCATACCATTATCCATTGCCTCACACAACACACACACAACACTACACACAACACACACCACTACACACCTTACACACACACAAATATTTTATATTCTCTCTGGTACAACTATATTATAATTCTATATTATAGATCTGAAATTGGCAAAACGTGCCAATTAAGGTTAAATAACAGTCTTTACCTTAGAAAAAATAAATATAATTGATTACAGTAATAATAGAATATATTTACATCAGTTAAACATAAATTAATCCTAAATAAAAATGCGTATTTGACGTGGGTTGGGATGCTTCTACGAAACTAGGCATTTATCACTCCGATTGACTTAGCATACATTAGAATTTCTATATATTATATATATACCTATTCTATCTCCTACCTCTCCTCCCTTTCCTTTTATTAACTCACACAACATCACACACACACACACACACCATCATAATATATATTATATATTAATATATTATAATTATTAATAATATATAATAATACTTAATATATTAATACTTATATAAATTAATTATATATAATATGATATACTATATATATATACTATATATTAAATATATAATTTATAAATATATATATATTTATATCATAATATATATTATTCATAAAACTCTATATACATATACAAACATGCGTGAGCAATTCAATAATCTATATATTTATATATATATATATTTCAATTCCAATACTATTAGATAATATATATAATCTATCATTATTCATTCTCTAATATATATTTTCAATAACCCTATAGAATATTCCTGTAAAGTATCATCAAATTCAAAGGTCCTAGCAGCATGTCTGGCGTAAGTGTTTGACGGACCACGCCACGATGGACTAAAAGGTTCACATCCCAGCAGTGTGAAATTACTTAAGGGGTTATTTTTTGAATACCTATCACACTGCGTTTGAATTTGTAGCAGTTGTGATATACAATACAATATATTTATATAATAATGGATTTTTATATATACTAGTTTATATATTTATATATATATTATATCATATACTGTATAGCATAATTAAGCTACTACTAATCATTAGGTGGGTATAGATATATAAACTAATAGTATGAATATATAATATAATATAATATATATTATTATTTCAGTTCAAAAATTTCGACACTTTTTTATATGGAATCATTGAAAGTATATTAATGAAGTAGTCTCAAAAAGGGTAGGAGGTCCGTGATATATAATTAAACCTAGATATTCAAGTGAAGCAGTTGATAAAAGATATCCCATGGCAACTAGACTAGAGAGCAGAAGTTATCATAAGATCATATAATGCCTCGCGGAGGGAACGTTTGGGCTCTCTGTTTAGACAAAGATGGTTGGCGTAAATCTTCATTGTCGACTGTGAATAAACAAATCGCGCTCTTTTCCTCTTTAAGTTTTGGTAAGGGGCGAATGTTCTTAATCTAATACTGATATAAAAGATGATTTTGATGAAAGTAAATGAAAATAGGATTTTGTTTTTCGTGTGATGATACGTGCAATTGGCAATCTAATAATATCTTGAAGAGATGATAAGAAAAGTATCATATATGACTTAAGAACAAACTGTCATTTAATAAGCAAGCGCAGGTATCTCAATATTGAAAACGTCCAAATATGTATTATGTTGTTAATGACATGCAATAGCAATTGACTTAGAATTACAAAAGGACTTGGTGGTCGTGGTACATATAGGAGTCACGCTCTGAAAGAGTCTAGTTTAAACATAGGGGGAACATAGTAAATAAGAGACTTGCTCACTCCATGGCTTTATTACCAAAAACTGTCCCAATCCAAACCTCAACATATTATATCAAGATTCAGCACAATTGCACTTGCCCCATAACACCGCAAACTCAAGCGCTTGCAATATATTTAAACAAATTCACTACTCATCATATATGCACGTTCCTCACCAAAGCAAACTCGAGCTAATGGTACTGATACACACTACAAGCCTTTAATACAAGTCTCTGTTATTACCTCCCGCTAGATCTCCTACAACTGTCTTTTTTTAAAAATATCGCCTTATTGGCTTTGGTCTCAAATCTACATTATCATGCTACAAACCATATATATAACCTATTCATCCATATTCTTCATGTTGTCAAGTCGCACACTACTTCAACGGCTCCTCGCTGCAAACCAACCATGCAAAAATTAACCTTCTCTCTCACTGAATGAATGTTTTTTTACTTTCGTCTCACTTCCTACGTGTCTAACTTCCTTTAATTTTCTTGGATTGTGTTTCCCCTGTCATTCCGTCCGTGATCTACTATAAAAAGTTTATTGGTCTCTCATCAGTATCTATCAATAGATGATAAATTCTTTGTGTAGACTTTTATAATGCTCTCCTCTATAATATATCGCCTTTTCCTAAAGCAAACAGTCGGGTCCCTCATTACATGCTCTTAGTCCTCAGAACTCCAAATAAATACACTTCTTGTTGTGGCGTACCGTTGACTCTCTCTCCAGCATATTCATGTCTATTCTTAATAACGGTCTCTCAAAACTTAGTGCACAATCTCACTTACTGAACTCGGTCCTTAAATTAAATCACCTACATACAAGCTCTATACGCTTACTCTTTATAAATGTACTCTTGCACCGCAATCTAATTCATATACTATACCAGCATCTTTTAAGTCGTTCTCTACTTTGACGCTCTCCAATCAATGCATTACGATATTAGCAGTTTATGTTTCAATTATCACACTGAAACTCTTTATCTTTGGGTCTACAGACTCACGACTGATCTCTTCCACTTTCATTATCGTAGCTTAATCTTCTTAATTTGTAGCTAATACCTAAAGTGAAAACCTTAACACTTTTTACTATTAATTTCTTTTTTGCCATCATATCTGCTTCCAAAGTTTCTCACAACGCTTCATCTTTCAAATACTTCTTTTCACCAGTCGATCTCTCAATACATATCTCTCGCTCTGTTCTTTCCTCATGCGTACCCTAAGACTCGAATTATTACTAAATATATTTAATTGTACCTCACTTTCACTGGCTCTATACTCTCAATATACCTATATCAATACCTCATAATATTTATAAGATGATGCTCTTACTGAGCAGAATGTTAATCAATTACATATAATCTTAATAAGTGGTCTTTGCTATGCCACCTCTTGTTCTTAGAAAACATTATCATCCAAAATCAAATTCAGTTGTTTAACCAGTTCTGGTACCTTATCAAATGGAGATTTCAAAAACGCAATTTTTTTTTTAAATCACTATTTTGCATCGTCCTAGTCCAATATTTTTTACTCTTGGTCGGAATCTTTGTTACGTCCAAGTAATTTAAAAATGAACTTAAAAATAAATGAAATTATTCTATGCGATTAATGCAAATAAGAAAACTTCTTGATATCTAATATTATGGTAATATTTGTCTAATATTAAATTTAGTTACTGATTTAAGATCCTCTGACAAGCATTTCAATTTATATTTGGGCCATTTTATTTCTAAAGAAAGCCAAGAAGGCTCATTTACCCAAAGTTGAAATTTATTATCAAATTCACTTTAGGAAATTCCATATTTATTAGATCTGATAGATTCAGAAGGGTTTCGACATAAATTGGATTCTAAAATTAATTTCCTTCTTTTCAATATCAGATTCCATAGTTTTTATGTCACTTAACCTATTACGTATGAAAATTTGTTTCGGTTTGATTTTAGAGGACAATACCCAAGCTAAAACTATTTGAGTATCAATAAAAGTATTAATGACTTTAAAATATTTAAATCAAGGAAGAATTTGAGGCAAATATTTAAACGCTAAATAAACAGACAACATAATTCAAGGGCTGGCAAAAATTTTAATTTTCAATGTAGCTACTTTTGCTTTAGACAAAAAAATATTAGATATGAAATTAAAAGTAACGGACATGACAAATTAATCGGCAGATACTGATGCATCGCAAAATATATTTAAAGTAGTTTCCCATTATAATAAAAAACGAATCTATTAATGAAAAGGTCTTTAAGCATAATTAAATTTGAACTTAATTAAAGGTGCTGTTCATTAACAACTTTGCTGACTTCTTGATCCCCTTTAATCTACGCTTGCCATGTTTGTCT
>JABUQX010097816.1:0-18681 GCA_015478945.1 Trachelipus rathkii | reverse complement strand
CTTATTATTGCACCTTTTTATTCCTCGCCTCTGCCAAAACTCACATTTCGCCTTCAGACATTCGTTTACTGACTCAATCCACTTTTTTCTTCAAATCTCCAGCCTGTCGGTTTTCAACCCACTCGCCACTATACATCTGCTTAAAAACCGACTATCAATTCATCCTTCCCACATGACCAAACAATCAACATAACTTTCATTTATTCTCTCGTTTACCCTTTCTTCACACCACAAACTCTCTAATTATGTTTTCATTCCTCATTATCAATTCTTCTCACACGTAGCATGCCCCTAAGATTGTCCATCTGAACACATTTAACTTTAGATCTATACTCTTCATTTCCAGACCATAGTCTCACTACTACTTCCAATGAACACAGGTAACAACATACCGTCATGCAAGACCCTAGCGCACTAAAGACTTAGTCCCTTTACATTCACCACGATTTAGTTTGCTACCAGCTACCTTTCCTGCCATTCACAACTCTCCTACTAAAACTCTGCATCAATCCGTTCCTTCTCATCCAACATATACCCTAAAATATTTAAACTCAGACACTTGTTCGCTCTGCTCACCATCAACAACTTCACATTAAGGACTGTCCTCACTCACAACATAACCTAACTCTTATCGACGTTTACTTTCAAACCCCTCCTTTTTACACACCCTGCAATCTCTTACCAATCTCTCAAACCTTTCAAGATACGCCACACAAAAACCAAACTCATCCGCATATAAATAGGTAGGGCACCCTCCACTCATGTCCCATCATTCTAACACTATTTCCTGTCACGCCACCTTCAAATTCTTTCATATACCCATCCATATACAAATTTAAATACCCAAGGAGACATAACACACACCCTGCTCACTCCGCTATTAATATTAAACGAATCACTTTCGACCTATTTATTCTTACACACGCCTACTATCGTCATTACATACTTTTGATTCCATTCAGAAGCTATCACCAACACTATATATCACTAAACACTGCTATAGACCTTCCCTATTAACCCTTTCATACCCCTGTTGCTAAAATCATTAAACCTAAATACAATTTCATTCTTCCTCTCTCTAATTTTCTCTATCATTGTGCTTCAATGTAAAGATTTGATCCACACATCCTCTACTACTACTAAACGCACCTTGTACTTCACCCAATCAGTCCCTCAGACTCACTCGGCGCACTCTTTCGACCAAAAACACCAGCATTATATCTTCCCTACAACAACACTCAATAACTAAATACCCTATAATTTCTACAGTCTCCCTTATCCTTATCCTCCTTAACCTTATATAAAGGTACTATACTGCTCTCTCCAATCCTCGAAACTATACCTCTTAAACGCTTTATTACACAACTTCAGATCCAATCAATCACCATCTTGCTCGGTTCTTGATCATTTCACCAGTAATTTCATCTATACCTGCAGATTTAATATTCTTCAACTTTCTCACTCTACCCACTTCCTCCTCTTTGCTAATAACCTCATCACAAAATACCTATTCCTTCTTGTACATCAACCCAACACAGTCAGTTATCACCTCATGGCATTACTGCCATATTGATACCAGATTTTCAACCCCGTTGTTCTTTCCACACTCCATCACATCCATTTCATTAGTTACAAATGCACCATCCCTATTCCTTATTCTAAGCAGGTTTTCCCTTATTCTAATTCTACCTTTCGCGCTTCCTTCCAGATGAGCTTTCTATTCCCTGTATGTCCCCATTCATCCTCCTTCCAAAACTGTTCATTTAACCCTCTTCTTTTCTCTTCGTATGCATCTTTTAGCATTTCCTTTTTTCCTCCTTATATAATTCCGCAAGCATCTTTCTTATGAAACTTCCTCATTTGTACACAGTAACATTCAACCACGCTTCTTTTTTACTTTTTAGACGCTTGCATCACCTCTTCATTCCACCACTCACTGTTATCATTCTTACTTCGCTACTTTAGCACACCCACATACTTCTTTTGCACTGCTAACAATTGCTTCCTTCATTTGCTTCAGATTTATTCAGTTTCAACTTGTTAGCATTCAACTGATTTCTTGCGAGCGTTCTTACATAGTCTTATCCTATTACCTTGTTCACTAAAACTTCTCACTTAATTTTACCACTTCCTTCCGTATCACCTTCATCTCCATCCAAGTCCTCCACTAACTTAATTTTACTAGAACAACAATATATGGATCCGATAATCCCATTCCTAACCCCTCCCACTGATTTAACATCCAATAACAATACTTCAACATCTTCTTCGTCACCAACACAAAATCCAATCATACTTTTCACTTCGATACCATTCTACCCGACACCAACTCTAGTATACTTATGGATACTCTTGTGTTTAAAGAAATGGATTACTTACACACATACAGCTCTCCCTCACAGAAATCAATTCACCTTCCTACCATTTCTCATTTTCTCCTGACACCCCAAAACCACCTGTTATACCATCCCTTTTTTTGAATCATATATATATATATATATATAATAATAATATATATATATATATATTAATAATATTATAATATATATATATATATATATATTATATATATATATACACTGTTATATAAAATCCCGTATTAAATAGTCAATTTTAGGCCTAGAAGGGGTATTGGTACTATTGTATAATTTAAAACATTCTTTTATATACATAAAAAGAGGTAAATTTTAATAAAAAACAAAAAATTTTGTTTTAAAAAAACGTTGTTTTTTTTTTTAAAAAAAAAACAAAATTAAAAAAACCGTTTTTTTCACAACCCTATATAATACTATATATATATAGCATCATTTCTGTCTCACGCCGCAGTTCACGATAAATTTACTCCAGTGTTTTTTACTGCGGCTCTAAAAAGGGGACAGTGTGGCCGCTTCTGCTGTCTTTCCTGACCGCAACCTCTCCATACCCTTCCCCCTTATGCTTCAATTTTTACAGCAGAGTTAACGGCTATAATGATTGACCTTTCTCGAATTCTAATCCTTAACCAAGATCACTCATATGTCGTTTATTCAGATTCGCTAAGCGCGCTACAAGCGCTAAAACCCCTTATTCC
Source organism: Trachelipus rathkii (assembly GCA_015478945.1). NCBI lineage: Eukaryota > Metazoa > Arthropoda > Malacostraca > Isopoda > Trachelipodidae > Trachelipus > Trachelipus rathkii. Next base: position 15,611 of record JABUQX010097816.1, on the reverse strand, counting down.
TAAAAACGCAATGGTAATCAGCTTGTACAACAATTTTCTTCGACTTCTTCCACTCCCTAAGAAACAAATTATTTTTGTTGGACCCCCTCATGTAGGGGTACTGGCAATGAAATCGCTGACGGAGAGTAAAATGGCCGCCTCTGCTTCGCGACCAGCTCCAGCTACCTCCCGTCTTGTGCCATTCGACAGGCCCGCCGCCCGTCAGCTATTACGTTCATGCCCAGCGTCAGGAAGGTCGATCTTCTTCGCCAAGAGTTGCTGGACGAGTGATCGCGGGGAAGGAAACGAAACATAAATGCCGATCTATGCGGTGAGTGGTCTTCCTCCAAAGACGAAAAATGTGCACGAGGTGATACCTTGCACGCCTCCGTATTGGCCACACAATATCACTCAGTCATTATATGTCACGAGACCCTCCTCCATTTGCAAATTTTGCCGTCGCCACACCCCACAATCTGTTTACCATTCTTCATTTATTGTTCCCATCTGGACCCTTTTCGCTGTCGTTATTTTCCCTACTTTACGGTTCCATACACCTTCTAAAAGATTATCCATATCTTATCTGAATCTTCCACTTTAGCAGTAAACACTATTTTCTTGTATCTTTAAGAAGTGAATATTCTTTATAGCATTTGATTTTGTTATGTAATCTTAAAGACTATTTATAATATAAAATAAATTTTTAGTTTTTATTTATTTTGACTGAACATTCATTTCGCTAATCCAAATCTTTCTTTGACCATTTGAAAATATATATATGACAGGGCCCTCCAATGGTGCTGATTTTTCAAGCCCAGTGTGGCCGCTTATTGTGAGGAGGGGGGGAGCTATAAACTAATTTAAAAAAAAAAAAAAAAATATATATATATATATATATATATATATATATATATATATATATATATATATATTTATATATATATATATATATATATATATATATTATATATATATATATATATATATAATATATATATATATATATATATATAGTTATATCCAGAAGTTGGGAGATTTCGTTAGAAATATTTCAACTACTTCCAACCTTTTTTCACAATCTCCTCAGGGTGGCTCTGTATGGTGAAATATTGGAAACAATTTCCAAAAACTGTTAACACGTTGACTGCCATGTCAACAATAATTGTTGACAGTGATTTCCAAAATGTGCCACGTCAACAATAATTGTTGACGGTTTTTTTTCAGTGGTAGGCCATGTCTTCAATATTTTGCGACATTCTATCTAATATTACATGCTGTTGAACATCGTTGGCACACAGTGAACATTTTTGCTTAAGGTCCTTGGCCCTCCAGATTTTTTTTTTTTTTTTTTTTTTTTTTTTTTTTTTAAATGCAAATATGAGGGTAAAATTGGAATGAAAACTTGTAAATCAATGATCATTCTTTACTGAAATTGATAAAAAAAACTATATACATGTTATTTGAAGATAAATAATGAAAAAATACAAAATACGGAATCATTCAATAACAACTTGGTAGAACCAAGTAGGAGTTTTCTTTGGACAATAATCTAGCATGCCCTGGTAACGTCACAGCTTCAAGCACTTCTAGCATGGCATAGGCCTATCCTACATCATAGAATATACCCGAGTCAGGTGTCTATCTTCAGGTATCCTCTTCAAACTGACCACTGTGGTTGGTGAAGGTGCTGCCTGCCTACCCCTGAGGTTTCACACCACTACGTCCAAGGAGGGGAGGGGGTCTGAGCCCCCAAAACCTGGAAAAGGACTTAGAAGGTTGAAATTTGGTGAGTAGAGAGAAGAGAATGACTGAAGTAGAGTAATGAGTTTACAGTAAGTGCCCGAGCAAATGAGCCGGAGTTGGAGCTGAGGACGGAGCCAGGCTGGAATTTTGGCTCCAGTCACATGTTGAGCCAACTGAGGTGTGTTTATATATGTTTCATAGGACACAGATTCCGAATTTGGGGGCTTCAATCAGGGTTGTGGAGTCGGTTCAAAAATTTTCCGACTCTGACTCCGACTCCACCCTCTTCAAAATTACAGACTCCGACCTCTTCAAAATTACTGACTCCGACTCCACCCTTTTCAAAATTGCTGACTCCGACTCCACTCTTTTGAAAATTACCGACTCCACCCTCTTCAAAATTACCGACTCTGACTCCACCCTTTTCAAAATTGCTGACTCCGACTCCACTCTCTTCAAAACTACCGACTCCCCGACTCTGACTCCGATTCCACAACCCTGGCTTCAATAACCCCAAATGAGTTTGAAGGTCCCCCTTGATGGGGGTCCCAGCTGAAAAAAGAAGAAAAGCACACAGAGTGAAGGGCAGAGAAAAAGTAGGAAGGAAAAAAGAAGGAAAAAGAAGGAGGAGGAGAAGTCTCATATGACAGAGCAAATGAGTCGGAGCCGGTGCTGGAGCAGGAGTTAGAAGAAAAGCATAGAGTGCTTTGCCGAGAAAGATGAAGGAAGAAAAATTAAATCTCTTGTGTCTGAGCAAAGGAGTCATTGGAGGTATCGGTACAGGCACCGGAGTGGGGCCAGTGTGGTGCCGGTGTGGTGCCAGTACGGGGCTGGTGCGGGGCGGGTGCAGTGCTGAATTAGTATACATGTAGTTAGCACCATAATATTGATATCCATTTTATGTTTTCAGTGATGTAGACCATGAATAACATAAAATATATGATGTCAACAAATATTGTTGACATGGCACACAAATATACTAAAAATTAAAAATTAACAAACAACATAAAAGTAACTTTATTCTAACACCTAGAACCTATTTTTATTACCAAACATGTTCCTTATTGTTATTTTCATTTGTTAAATTAAAAAAATGAATTAGAAATAAGGAACATCATGTAAAAAACATTGTCAACATATATTGTTGACATGGCACCCTGAAGGTACTAAAAAAAAAAAAGAAACAAAAAGATTTCCTCAAAAACTATTACTTTTTGAACACTAAAATTAACACCAAACCTATTATTTTACTTCATATAATGTATTTATCAAGTAAATTTTTTTGGCCTGGGGGTGACTTTTACTGATTTAGGCTTGGCAGTCAACGTGTTAAAACAAGAGAGAATTTTAACATCCGAACTGTAAACATGGTTTTTGAACATAGAGAGCCATTGTTAGGGCTTTGAAAATATTCGAAATGAAAGCAAACAATGAGGAACACAGATCAAGCAGGAGATTTGCAAAGACTATTGACTGATCCTACTTTTGTATTTTGACTCACTCTTTTTTGCCATATAATGCCACATGTAGATTTTCTTTAATAATAAAATTCAATCAAGAAATGCAGACAATTCTTATAAAACAAGCTGTGAGTGAACTACAATTAGAATTAGGAAAGATTAAAAACTGTATGACCATTGTAATGAAAGTAATTGTGAGAACATATGATGTTTGTGAGGTGAAGAGATCGTTAATTGCTTCCAATTACTACAAATTTAAAAAAGCTGCTGTGCATGTAGTGTGTGACATAATAATATCTCGGTCTAAGGAGAGGTTTTCGTTTAGTGATCATCTATTATCAGCTCCACTTTTTCAAGCGTGAACACTTTAAATTTTATAGAACCTAATTTCCCACAGCTGCATTTAAAAGACTGTAACTGTTTATCCATATTTTAACATCTTGAGACACAAATCTGAACTTAGTTATATATTCTAGTGAAGATTTTTAACTCCAGAAAGGAGCTCTTGATTCTTTTAAGTACATTATGGAAAATGCAATGGATCAGATTTTTGAAGAAATATTTAAGTTGCTTAAGATTTTAATATCTAATCCAATGACTGTTGAAACTGAAAGATGCTTTTGTAGATTAAAAAGAATTAAAATCGTTATTTGGAATACAATGGGGCAAGATAGATTCAGTGATGGGAATTTTGTTAATCCATTAATTGCCAGGAAATATTTTAAAATATCAAATAAAACTGGTTATAAAATAAAATGTACTTGTGTATTGTGCATTAACGAATTATCAACAGTGAGCAATGCTATTAATAATCGTACAAAATGTGTGTGAAATTTTCCATTGGGGAGTTGGGAGTCGGAATTGTTTTAAAATATCAACTTAGTCTGGAGTTGGTTGTTTTTAATATCGACTCTTGAGTCGGGAGTGTATTTTATATACAGTATATATATATATATTATATATATATATATATATTATATAGTATATATATATATATATATATAATATATATATATTATATATATATATATATATATATATATATATATATATATATATATATATATACCATACCAAATTATTTTATATTTGTATACAATGTCTTGAAACTTGGTAAAATTACCATTTTGGATATCTAAGATCTTTTCCTTATTAGCTTGCAATTTAGGCCTGGATATCACATTCATTAGATTTAAATCTAATTATATTATGATCACTAATTCCTAAATTCTCCTAAACTCTAACTTCATCCACCATACTTTCATTAGTTAATATTGTCTAACGGTGCATTTTGTCTTCTGTATGTTCATGGACCATCTGGCTCGAAAGTTGTCTAGTATGCAATTTATAAATACACAATTACTATGGTCCATATTAGGCAAGGAATCCCATTAAATGCCAGGAAAATTAAAATCACCCATTATGACTATACCTTTTTCTTTGTGGCATGCCGTCTCAATTTCTTTTACCATTTCCTTGCTTAATTCTTGACTGGCCAGGTCTATAAAATGCTCCTATTCTATGATTTATTGTACATAAGGATATATACCTACATAGATTCAACATCATTAGTTTTAATGTCGGTCATTAACACAGATTGAATATTGCTTTTAACATAAAGCGCCACACCACCACCCTTCTTTCCTTTATTTTATGATTGTATAAATAGCTAATTTTCATTTATTTCATATTCCTGAAAATAGTGAATTTCCATTTATTTCATATTCCTGAAAGGCGTCAATACAATTTTTCATTAAACCCATGCTTGTTATGCAAATGTCTAGATTCTCATGGTATTACTAATCAGCTAATTTTATTTCTAAGGCTAAGCATTTGATATTTGAAATGTTAGCAATAAAAATAATGCATCTTTATTTGAGCTTGTAAAACAGCTAGTTTTATCTTGTTACTATTAGTTACCATTGCTATAATTATTCATATCAAGATTTAGCCCATCTCCCCTAACTTTACCTAGTTTTTTGATAGAGAAGTCTCCAAACTGGTACTTAAGGGGAGGTGCAACTATTTCTTAAATGTTCAACTCTTATGACTAGAGTGAACTCTGTCTACTTCGAAAAGATTTGTCCAGAAGTTCTTCAAATCCAAAAACCTAATATTTTCTGAAACAATTTTCTAACCCTTTCATTTACACCTAAAGCCCTACTTCCTGACCTGCACCTAACCTAAGTAAAATCCCAGAAATCATGCACCTACTTCCTCTAGCTTTCATCTTCTGAATAAACCTCCTATAATCTATTAATTTTTGACCTATGTCATATACTGTATCATTTGTAACCACATGCACAATCACATTTAGTTAGATCAACATTTGTAAACTAGCTCGCTCTCTTATTCACAATATCACTCACTCTGGCACCTGGATAACATACTCTTCAATTGTTTGAAAAGTCCTAGATATCATCAAGTCTCTAATTAGCAATGCCTCAGCCTTCCCTTTAGAAAACCCATTACCAGTGGCCCTCTCTGATCCTCCCCATCTGGAAGACAGTCAAACCTGTTATTGCAGGTCACAGGCTGACAGACTTTCAAGATCCTAATGTTATTTCTATTACAACTCGCCATTCATCTGCAGACCTATTAACTACTACTATAGCCTTTTTCCCTCATCCTCCTGCCTAGGTGAATACTAGTCTTCTCTAACCCCTTTATCCCACTCCCTCCCCTCCTCAACATCCCTACTGATTTTTTTCCTAACACTTCCCTCCTTTCTTGACTCCAATACCAAATCTTTCAATTTATTCACATTTTCACGGTCTTGCAATCTCCTTCCTTAAGACATTCTCTGCATTCAAAATACAAACAGGGCAGCTATTCACATACTCACCTCTCAGTCTCACAATTATCACACCGAGCATACATACTTTAAATTATTATTAACTTTACTAGCTTGTACCTATTTTATCAACTGCAGTTTACTAAATAGCACTTAAAGCCTAAAAAGAAAGTTTATAAATTATCTTAAAACAAGTTAAAAATTTAAACAAGCTTGAATCTAGCTTAGCCTAGGTCCTAAGCTAGGCTATTTAAAAATTATAAATTAGGCCTAACTTTAGCTTATGACTGGTAAACTTGATTTATCATATAATTAATTTAACAATTGTTAATGACTGTAATTAAATACAGGAAAACTAAGTCCAAATAAACCTGCAAACACACAGTATACAGTAAATCTCTAACTATTCTAGCCTTGGGTTAAGCTATCACACTGACCTAGCCCAATATTTAACTATAATAAATTGGCAACAGAAATAATCACAAAAATAACTACAAATTTCTATAAACCAGTTAGATACACAACACTAATTTAACTAAATTCACTTGCAAAAATACACAATTATAGTAGCATAATGGTATGGGTGCTGAAACTTTTGCAAACTAATAAAATGCAACTGTTTAATAGAATGTTAAGTATGAATCTTTGAAAATTTTTTGCTCAGGAACCGTGGCACACATCACATTTCAGATAATTTTTTTAAAACTGCCTTTTTTCCTGATTGTGCCTGCAACTTTCTCCCTTTTTACATATATTGACAATTGGAAAAAAAAATTATCGAAAGTGTTATCCCTATAGGAACCAAATGAAGCCTAATTTCATTAGCCAGTTACACGTTTCATAGCACTATTTATATTTTTATTGAAACTATAAACATAAAATGTTCAAAAATCCATAAAAAAAAAACTTTAAAATATATAATCAATTTATACCATATTTGCACATTAAATGTTTATATGTTTAGTTTTTTTAATACAGTATTTATATTAATCAAACTGAATGGAACTCTATAATTACCCTATAAGGGTGATAGAATTACTACAAAACTACAACTTTTTGAATTGTATAGAGACTGTAGCTTAAATTTTCCAACACTAAGTATAGATTGGTTAAAAAATAGTTTCTATTGGGATGGGAGCATAATAACAAAGTTTTCAATTTTGGTTGATAGATTTCAAAAACATGCTGATACATTCTGTGCCAAGTTTTATTACATTAAAGGTGTAGATAGCAACCACAACTTTCTGTAAAACTTAAACAATGCATAGATAATAATGTTAGCATCTCTTAGCTCAGTTGATTTTTTACTCTTTATTAAAAAAAGAATTTTTTTGCTTTTTTTTTTTTTTTTTTTTTTTTTTTTTTTTTTTTTTTTTTTTTTATATTTTTTTTTTTTTTTTTTTTTTTTTTTTTTTTTTTTTTTTTTTTTTTTTTTTTATTATTTAAACGTGGGATTGTGGTATCAGTATTGGGTATTTTTTTTTAACTGATACTGTACTCCATTCCTAGTTTTTGGTTAAAATGCCAGCTAAGAAGACTAATGTAAACAATTATGATATATCTATATTTGGCAAATATTGATATTCAGTGGAATAAACTACACTACCAAAATGGATTGTGAGGCATGGTGGTAGAGCCATATAAATACATAAAATGTTTGTAATAAATTTAAAATTTAGGTTTGTAAAAAACGGTTTTTTTTTAATTTGGTTTTTTTTGCAAAAAAAAACGGTTTTTTTTTTTAACAAAATGGTTTTTTTTTGTTTTTTTTAAAATTACAGCTTTTTTAATGTATATTAAAGATGTTTTTAAATTATACAGTATTACCAATACCCCTTCTAGGCCTAAATATTGAACTATTAATATGATTTTATATATATTTATATATATAGTCTAGCATATTCATTATTATACATATTTATATATATATATATATTATATATATATATTACCGTATATATATATATATAATTATATATATATATATATATTATATATAATATATATATATAATAATAATATATATATATATATAATAATAGAAATAATATATAATAATATAATAATAATAATCAGATCATGTGAAATGTAATATTATATGCCCTAGAGCCACTGGTATTACTTTAACTAAAGTAATAAAAAATACTTAATATATTGCATACCTCTTTTAACATAATTGTATTTACTGTATTTTAATGCTAAATACCCTAAAAAGACTTGATATATATGAAAAAAAAGTAATTTAAAAAAAAACAAAAAAACAAAAAATTTTGGCCTTTGGTCTTTTTTTAAAAAAAAAACGTGTTTTTTAAAAAAAAAAAAAACGAAAGGTTTTTTTTAATCCCAACCCTATTCAAATTTATTTAAAAATTTTAACTGATATATCAATGTAAAGCCTCATTCATGAATTTGACTTTTTTTTTTTTTTTTTTTGTGTGATTTTAGTGACATTATTTTCCCTCCCCTTCCTAAAAATACCCCCAGAAATGAGATTTTCAAGTGATTTTGATTCAAAATTTTGGCATTTTATCTTGAAGGAATATTTTTAAAATTAAATTAAATTTACCGAAAATTGTTTAAAAAAATGCTTATTACAAACATTGAATTTTTTTAGGAATTACAAGATGAGATAATGAAGTTAAAGCTAACCCATATAAATGCCAAAAATGACTTGCTTAATGATACAAAAATCTCCATTCCATTGAACCTTATTTTTTTGTTTATTATATTGCTAGATGCTGTTAGTATGAATGGTTATAACAGTATATAAAATATTAATTATATTAGAGATTGTTGAGGGACCAGTGTTGGACAACCTAAGCCCTTTCTGGATAAGTAAGGCTTAAATTCCATCCAGTTAACTGCTTACTCTTTTGTAAACCTTGGCTATGTAACACAAAAAATAAAATCTTCGTTTTGAATCTTCAGTTTATTTTTTTCTCTGTAGGCAAAGGCCAGCCCTACCAAATTCCATCCAATTTGAGGGAAAAGTTTCCAAGCCAGAGTCAATATGAAGGCTGATGTGCCCTTATATACATCATTTGAAAGTGTGTGAGTCAAAGGTTGTTGGGGGAAAATAAAGGAAATATGTTCCAGACTTTTACCAGTGGAATACATGTATGATTGAGCATAGCAGTTAAGTCTGGGGTCAGTTGGATAGAGAAAAGATTGTTGCACAAGCCTTTCTGAGTGTAGGAGGTATGCAACTGGAAAGTTCAGAAGACCTGTATCCATTGTAATAGTGATGGAATAAAGAGCAACAAAATTTGATGGGTAGTGTGTGACTGGAGAGTTGATGAGGAAAAAGCACTAGACTACACTTTTTCAAGAACTGTGAGTGTGGAACCATCCCGGATGTTGTATCTAATATCTAGAGGTTTGCCTTGTTTTTTTTTTATTCATGGTGGTTAACTCTTGTCCAAAATCCTTCAATAAGCACTTCCAAAATTAGTCTTTGGTGTATTTCTGCCTTCAAGTGTATTTTCCCCACTTAGTTTGAAATAGTCCAATAGCAAATTGACTTGTGAATTCATAACTTTTTGTTCAGAGATTGTTTCCAGTTAGTTGTGCAGGATACAACCTTTAAAAGTAGAGCTGTGAAATGCTTGTTTTGCACACCCAGAAAATGTAATGATTGCAATGTTTAGCAGCTGCAATGATGAGATACAATGGTTGAATGTGAACAAAATACTTCAAAATAGAAATTTTAAATGTTTTTTGGTAGTGATGAAGATTCTGAGCTGCAAGAAAATTTTCATTTAGCATTTCATCTAGCATTAAACCGGAAAACAGTCGAAAGTAGAAATTCTTATAAGCAACCTTCAACCATTCAGCATTTAATAATTTTGATATAGAGCAATGTTAACTTGAATCCCCTCTTAAGTAGACAGGAGCATGAACACGAGCTGCTCTATTAAATTTGAAGTATCCGACTCATCAGGTGATTAAATGCTTAGATAATTAGTTTTAAATGTTTATAAATTAGACGGTCTTTGAAATTGGTATTTTTTTCATGTTGGGTAATTCTCAGCTTTATATCCAATTGCCTAATTACTATTAAAAATGCTTAATTAGTCTACATTCCTCAAATTGCGCAAGTTCAATGAAAACTTTATCCCACCCGTATTACTGTTTAATTTGGGGAAATTCTTAAATTACTCTTATTTATTTTATTTCTCTTGTGTGTATATATCGTAATTTTATTATTTTTACCTTTATTTCAGACTTTCTCAAAGAACAACAAAATGCTTCTCCATATTGGCTATAGGATGAAGATCACCATGCAGGATAGTCGAACTTTCATCGGTGTTTTTAAAGGTTAGTTTTTCTTTAAATTTAATCATTAGATGGAAAATGGTTTTTAGTTTTCTTTCAATTAATATGAATGATAACTGGTTTTTAATGAATTAAAAACTACAGTTTTGTGCAGTTTGATTTTTAGAGTAAGATAGGCTTAGTCAAATTTACGAAGGCTACCATTTAAATGTTATCTTTAGCATGATGCTTTCTTGATTATATAGTTTTTAAATTCTCCTCCTTTCAGCTTTTGACAAGCATATGAACGTAATATTATCCGAATGCGAAGAATTCAGAAGAGTGCGAGCGAAGAAGGGAAAGGAAGAGAAGGAGGAAAAGAGAACCATGGGACTCGTTCTTTTGCGTGGAGAAAATGTTGTCACAATGACTGTAGAAGGACCGCCACCGTCGGACGTTAGTATATTTAACCTTTTTGCAAAAATGTCTCTTTAAAGTTTTAAAAACTTTCCGGGATAGTATTTTGAAATATGACGTTAGTTTTACGATGTAATTGTTGCTAGCATTTCAAAGTATGTGATGGTTGTGTTGCCTTGATTTAATTCTACTTATATATATATAATATATATATATATATATATATATATATATATTATTATATATATATATATATATATATTATATATATACTATATATAATATTATATATATATTATATTATAATATATATTTATAAATAGATAGATAGATAGATATATATAGATAGATTATATAGATAATATATATATATATAGATAGATATATAGTAGTATATATATATATAGATAGATATATACATATATATATTATACTATAGATAGATAATAGATATATATATATATATAATATATATATATATATATATATATATAGTATAATAATAATATTATATATATTATAATATTTATATATATATATGTATATATACTTATATATAATATATATATGATATAAATATATATATATTATATATTATATATATATATATATAGATATATATATATATATATATCTATATATATTATATATAGATATATATATATATATAATATATATATATATATATATATATATATATTTATATATATGATATATAGTATATATATATATATATATATATATATCTATATATATATATTATATATATATATATATATATATATTATATATATATATATATTATATAATATATATTATATATATATATATATATTGAGTATATCATATTAAATCCCTTTGACACTTATTCCAGTTGTATAAATATTATAAGGATTGATATATATTCTATATATAATAGAAAAAAATATTATATATATTCCTAGTAAATAGATTATATATATATTACTATCTGGATATATACATATAATATATAGCGGATTTAATATATATATTTACTATATATATATATATACATATATATATATATATTATATATATATATATATACTATATAATATATATTATATATATATATATAATATATATATAATATATATATATATATATATATATATATTATATATAATATTATATATAGAATATTATATATATAAGATATATATAATAATATATAAGATATATATATATATAGATATATATATAGATATATTAGTATATATAAGATATATATATATATATATAGATATATAGAATATATAATATATAGATATATATATTATATATATAATATATATATATATATATATAGATAGATATATATATATATATAATATAGTATATATATATATGATATATAATATACAGATATATAATATATAGATATATTAGATATAATAGATATATAGATATAATACTATATATATAGATATATATATATATATATATAGAAGATAGATATATTAAGATATAAGATAGATATGCAAAAGGTATTTTGGTTTTTAGTTGGTTAAACAAGGTTTGTGTACAAGTTGTAATTTTAATCTCAACAGTAAATAAACCTTGTTTTCCAGGGGACGGTCCTCGGGTGAATTTACCGGGTGCCTCGGGCTCGGGTCGCCCCGGCGGGAGGGTGGAGGACCAGGCCTCAAGGGCCGCCGAGGGGCGTAGGTGGGAACCATCATCCACAAATGATGCAGCTGCTGCCAGTTCTGGTCCTCAGCTTAACCCTACGGCATGCCCCCACATATGGGAAGAGGCGGACCCATGGGACCACCAGGACCTATGATGAGAGGTGAGTAAAGTATAAATTTATATGGATTTTTTTATTCAAACCGTTAACCACTAGGTTTGATTTGTTCCCTTGATTAAAGCTCAACAAGTAATTTAAAGGATACAAATAATTTTCAGTTTAGTTTATAATGTAACTAAATTATAAAAAAAAAAAGTTATAGATTTCTATTAATATTTGTCGGAAAATTCATTTTTCAATAATTTCATAAAATGACCAAAGCTGTGCTTTGATTATAATTGATAATTATAATAATAATAATTGATTATAATAGTTGAAAGTGTACCATGATTCTAAAATTTTCTATGTAGGATATTCCCTTTTTATTTGTATTTAAAATAAATAAACTACTTAAAATTCCTTTTAAATTTTCTTAGGTCCTCCAGGTGGACGACCAGGTGGTTACTAGTCAGTGAAATGTGCAAATGTGCTTAGGAAGAAGTTCATTCCTTTACTCTTTAAACGATATAAAAGTAAACTTTAGTCTAGAATTCGTATTGTAAGTTTTTTTTTCGGAATATATCTTCTTATTAAATGTTTTTATTTTTTCCTGCATATTTTAATGGGATTTTCTTTTAACTTTGATAGACAAAAATCTTGAATTTTTTCCAGATTTGCTAAATATGCAAGGTTAAAGGGTTTTATTGAACCAACCGAAATTTGTATGAAATAAGATAAATTCTTGATCTATGTAAGATTCATTGCTATAGGTATTCTAACCTTTTATTGAAATTTGTCAAACTACATTCTGGGAAAGGTCTCGTTCTTGATCAAGCATGATCAATTGCCTAAAGTACATAAATTTTGGATGTTCGTTACGATCCATTAATGACTGTCAGTGTACCTGCAAATGTTAAAATTTGTTCCATAGGTGTGTACTGTATTTACTGTTCATTATGCATATCCTCACCTACATGCTTATGGTGCGGGCTTTGGTTCATTTACAAGCACTTGGTTTCATAAATCTAATGTATTTGTATCTGAGCCTGATGTACTTGGAAAAAAAATGGTAGTTAATAGTATAGGTTATTTAAAAAAAAAAAAAACCCAGGAATAAAAAAACCTGGATTCTGATCCTCATTCTATGATTTTTAAATAAGTTCTTGGATTTGCTTTAATAGTGTTATTTATCGTTATTCTGTTGTTCATAGCTCTTACTTTCATAATTAAATGAAAGCACCCGATCCTCTATCAGACAAATACGCAAACGCCAAATTCGCAATATCTCTCTTGATAACTGGTCCAGTTGTCAAATGAGATCTTAGAAGTAACCTCGCTATATGGTGTTTAGAGTAGTATTAACGTAAATATTTTCGTGTGCATGACATTGCACACACAATTATGGAGTAACATCAGATCATATTGAGGGGGGTTTTGACAATCTTAGATTATGTATATAGATGACAAAAATTGATGAAATAAGGAATGAATGCATTGGGGGAGTTGTGCGGTTTGAGGAAAGGAGTAAATAAATAAATGAGTACTTTGAGATTGTTTGGTCATGTAGAAAGGATGGATGGTTGGTTAATCGAAAATTGTGCTGGGAAACAAGAAAAAACAGAGTCTGTAAAGGAATGCCTGAAAGAGAGCAATGTGAGTTTGGCAGAGGCGAGAAGAATGGTGCCATAATAATGAGTGAATTGCGGGGTTTTTGTGAGGGGTATGGTTGAGGCCTACATTGACCAAGGAATGACCCCACACGTTTAAACGAACATGCCATGGAGTTTGAGTGGTCTGTCGCAGGTCCCGCTGAAGCTCTAGAGTGGATATTTCTGACTGCGACGACTTCTCACTAATAGGTATAAAGAGAGGGGGAGGTAAGGCTGGCTTTCTTTTCGATTGCTTTCAGTATTTTCTACTATTTTTCTGTTTTCGGTGCATGTCACGTACCCTTACCCCCAGTCTTGGGGAAATAATGTTGGATGAGTAATAATATATATATATATATAACCGTATATATATAGATAGAAATATATATATAATATATATATATATATATATATATATATATATATATATATATATAATATGATATATACTATTAATAAAAACTGGTAAATTTTCCCATTTCTTTTTATTATTATTTGTGGTGTAAGTGAAAGAGTTTTACGACATTTTTAAAGGTTTTGTACTTTAAAATAATAATAAAAAAAAATATTGATTATTGTTGAAAATTGTCCAGTTTTTAATGGAAATTTTTAACACCAGTAATTTTTATTTAACCTTTACCCTTTCATTAGTTTTAACTAATCATTAGACATTTTTATTAGGTTGTTACGAATGTATGGATAGTAAAAATTTGTTTAAAAAATGAAAAGACTTTGAAAGATGGAAAAAACCTATTCAACTAAAAGAAGGAAAACTTTGGTAAACCATTTAAACAAAAAATTATAACAAGTATTTGTATATATGAGTATATTTTTTAAAATATTAATATTTACCTCAGTAGATCTTATTATTTATAAATTTTAATGAATAATAATAGTAATAATTTTAATAAGAATGAAAAATTACTACTACTACTAATACCTACTACTACTACTAATAATAATCATAATAATAATAATAATTTTGTTATATAATTATTCAATTGATCATTAGAGTTGGGGATATAATCATTGTGATTTTTGTCGCAAAGCTTTGATATATAGTATAATATATATATAATATATATATATATATATAATTTGTATATAATAAATATTAATTATTAATTTAAATATTAAAATAGAAAGTATATATATATATATATATATATATATATATTGTGTTTGGTTGTCGTCGAGTGAAGATGTGTGAAAAATTTGAAAGCAACAGAAGAAATTGAAATTGCAAGATCTGGATAGTAAAGAGTGTTTAAAGATTTTTTATGGAATATAAAAATTCATTAACTGTTGCATAGAAGGGGTTAATTTTCAAGAAAGAAAAGCTTAAAATTTATGTTATGAAATAATTAAAAGCGAAAATTTTACTTAATAGCAATAGTTATTTTCGATTTAAATAAAAGATTTAATATTTAACAAGAATAATAAAATTTTTAAACTAGAGACTTTAATGGGCCGATCTACTTGAACTTTCATCGATTGAGCTAACGGTGATAGTCTCCATTGTCAGCAACCTTTGGATTATCGTCGATCGCACCAACTCTTGCAAT